>CAXIQD010000345.1:0-86705 GCA_964030785.1 Siderastrea siderea | reverse complement strand
TTTGTGCAAAAGTACAAAGAAATCGCGATATGCCAGATCCTTAGGGAAAAAACCCCATTTTCAGGCATTCCCAGACCCTAAAAAGCTAATTGCCGCTCTCGGCTGCATGCGCAAAGGTCCCAAATGCATTCAAACCCTTTGGGACCATCCGAAAAAAATTCCTTTTGTGCAAAAGTACAAAGAAATCGCGATATGCCAGATCCTTAGGGAAAAAACCCCATTTTCAGGCATTCCCAGACCCTAAAAAGCTAATTGCCGCTCTCGGCTGCATGCGCAAAGGTCCCAAATGCATTCAAACCCTTTGGGACCATCCGAAAAAAATTCCTTTTGTGCAAAAGTACAAAGAAATCGCGATATGTGAGATCCTTAGGGAAAAAACCCCATTTTGGAGCATTCCCAGAGGCTAAAAAAGGTGTTGCACGTGCTCAGGTGCGCTAAAAATGCTCCCCAGAGGCCCCAAAAATTGCAAATCCCTCGGGGCTATCAGAAAAAAAAGTTTATTGTGTAGAAAGTCTGCGATTTTGTCCATAAGGTGGATATTTCCGTTTTCAGAGGGGTGGGGTGGGTCCCTCAAAAAAGTGCTGATTTTGGTGCAACGGCCCCAGCATAAAAGCACCTCAGATCCCGTTGCGGCACCAAAAAACAATGCATTTGGCGCTATTTTTATAGAATTTGGCGATACTAAAAAATGCTGCACTTTTTCAGGGCTTGAATTGGTCCCAAAAAGCAGAAAAAAGCTAATTGCCGCTCTCAGCTGCATGCGCAAAGGTCCCAAATGCATTCAAACCCTTTGGGACCATCCGACAAAAATTCCTTTTTTGCAAAAGTACAAAGAAATCGCGATATGCCAGATCCTTAGGGAAAAAACCCCATTTTCAGGCATTCCCAGACCCTAAAAAGCTAATTGCCGCTCTCGGCTGCATGCGCAAAGGTCCCAAACGCATTCAAACCCTTTGGGACCATCCGAAAAAAATTCCTTTTGTGCAAAAGTACAAAGAAATCGCGATATGCCAGATCCTTAGGGAAAAAACCCCATTTTCAGGCATTCCCAGACCCTAAAAAGCTAATTGCCGCTCTCAGCTGCATGCGCAAAGGTCCCAAATGCATTCAAACCCTTTGGGACCATCCGAAAAAAATTCCTTTTGTGCAAAAGTACAAAGAAATCGCGATATGTGAGATCCTTAGGGAAAAAACCCCATTTTGGAGCATTCCCAGAGGCTAAAAAAGGTGTTGCACGTGCTCAGGTGCGCTAAAAATGCTCCCCAGAGGCCCCAAAAAATGCAAATCCCTCGGGGCTATCAGAAAAAAAAGTTTATTGTGTAGAAAGTCTGCGATTTTGTCCATAAGGTGGATATTTCCGTTTTCAGAGGGGTGGGGTGGGTCCCTCAAAAAAGTGCTGATTTTGGTGCAACGGCCCCAGCATAAAAGCACCTCAGATCCCGTTGCGGCACCAAAAAACAATGCATTTGGCGCTATTTTTATAGAATTTGGCGATACTAAAAAATGCTGCACTTTTTCAGGGCTTGAATTGGTCCCAAAAAGCAGAAAAAAGCTAATTGCCGCTCTCAGCTGCATGCGCAAAGGTCCCAAATGCATTCAAACCCTTTGGGACCATCCGACAAAAATTCCTTTTGTGCAAAAGTACAAAGAAATCGCGATATGCCAGATCCTTAGGGAAAAAACCCCATTTTCAGGCATTCCCAGACCCTTAAAAGCTAATTGCCGCTCTCGGCTGCATGCGCAAAGGTCCCAAATGCATTCAAACCCTTTGGGACCATCCGAAAAAAATTCCTTTTGTGCAAAAGTACAAAGAAATCGCGATATGCCAGATCCTTAGGGAAAAAACCCCATTTTCAGGCATTCCCAGACCCTAAAAAGCTAATTGCCGCTCTCAGCTGCATGCGCAAAGGTCCCAAATGCATTCAAACCCTTTGGGACCATCCGAAAAAATTCCTTTTGTGCAAAAGTACAAAGAAATCGCGATATGCCAGATCCTTAGGAAAAAAAACCCCATTTTCAGGCATTCCCAGACCCTAAAAAGCTAATTGCCGCTCTCGGCTGCATGCGCAAAGGTCCCAAATGCATTCAAACCCTTTGGGACCATCCGAAAAAAATTCCTTTTGTGCAAAAGTACAAAGAAATCGCGATATGTGAGATCCTTAGGGAAAAAACCCCATTTTGGAGCATTCCCAGAGGCTAAAAAAGGTGTTGCACGTGCTCAGGTGCGCTAAAAATGCTCCCCAGAGGCCCCAAAAATTGCAAATTCCTCGGGGCTATCAGAAATAAAAGTTTATTGTGTAGAAAGTCTGCGATTTTGTCCATAAGGTGGATATATCCGTTTTCAGAGGGGTGGGGTGGGTCCCTCAAAAAAGTGCTGATTTTGGTGCAACGGCCCCAGCATAAAAGCACCTCAGATCCCGTTGCGGCACCAAAAAACAATGCATTTGGCGCTATTTTTATAGAATTTGGCGATACTAAAAAATGCTGCACTTTTTCAGGGCTTGAATTGGTCCCAAAAAGCAGAAGAAAGCTAATTGCCGCTCTCGGCTGCATGCGCAAAGGTCCCAAATGCATTCAAACCCTTTGGGACCATCCGACAAAAATTCCTTTTGTGCAAAAGTACAAAGAAATCGCGATATGCCAGATCCTTAGGGAAAAAACCCCATTTTCAGGCATTCCCAGACCCTAAAAAGCTAATTGCCGCTCTCGGCTGCATGCGCAAAGGTCCCAAACGCATTCAAACCCTTTGGGACCATCCGAAAAAAATTCCTTTTGTGCAAAAGTACAAAGAAATCGCGATATGCCAGATCCTTAGGAAAAAAAAACCCCATTTTCAGGCATTCCCAGACCCTAAAAAGCTAATTGCCGCTCTCGGCTGCATGCGCAAAGGTCCCAAATGCATTCAAACCCTTTGGGACCATCCGAAAAAAATTCCTTTTGTGCAAAAGTACAAAGAAATCGCGATATGTGAGATCCTTAGGGAAAAAACCCCATTTTGGAGCATTCCCAGAGGCTAAAAAAGGTGTTGCACGTGCTCAGGTGCGCTAAAAATGCTCCCCAGAGGCCCCAAAAATTGCAAATTCCTCGGGGCTATCAGAAATAAAAGTTTATTGTGTAGAAAGTCTGCGATTTTGTCCATAAGGTGGATATATCCGTTTTCAGAGGGGTGGGGTGGGTCCCTCAAAAAAGTGCTGATTTTGGTGCAACGGCCCCAGCATAAAAGCACCTCAGATCCCGTTGCGGCACCAAAAAACAATGCATTTGGCGCTATTTTTATAGAATTTGGCGATACTAAAAAATGCTGCACTTTTTCAGGGCTTGAATTGGTCCCAAAAAGCAGAAAAAAGCTAATTGCCGCTCTCAGCTGCATGCGCAAAGGTCCCAAATGCATTCAAACCCTTTGGGACCATCCGACAAAAATTCCTTTTTTGCAAAAGTACAAAGAAATCGCGATATGCCAGATCCTTAGGGAAAAAACCCCATTTTCAGGCATTCCCAGACCCTAAAAAGCTAATTGCCGCTCTCGGCTGCATGCGCAAAGGTCCCAAACGCATTCAAACCCTTTGGGACCATCCGAAAAAAATTCCTTTTGTGCAAAAGTACAAAGAAATCGCGATATGCCAGATCCTTAGGGAAAAAACCCCATTTTCAGGCATTCCCAGACCCTAAAAAGCTAATTGCCGCTCTCGGCTGCATGCGCAAAGGTCCCAAATGCATTCAAACCCTTTGGGACCATCCGAAAAAAATTCCTTTTGTGCAAAAGTACAAAGAAATCGCGATATGTGAGATCCTTAGGGAAAAAACCCCATTTTGGAGCATTCCCAGAGGCTAAAAAAGGTGTTGCACGTGCTCAGGTGCGCTAAAAATGCTCCCCAGAGGCCCCAAAAATTGCAAATTCCTCGGGGCTATCAGAAATAAAAGTTTATTGTGTAGAAAGTCTGCGATTTTGTCCATAAGGTGGATATATCCGTTTTCAGAGGGGTGGGGTGGGTCCCTCAAAAAAGTGCTGATTTTGGTGCAACGGCCCCAGCATAAAAGCACCTCAGATCCCGTTGCGGCACCAAAAAACAATGCATTTGGCGCTATTTTTATAGAATTTGGCGATACTAAAAAATGCTGCACTTTTTCAGGGCTTGAATTGGTCCCAAAAAGCAGAAGAAAGCTAATTGCCGCTCTCGGCTGCATGCGCAAAGGTCCCAAATGCATTCAAACCCTTTGGGACCATCCGACAAAAATTCCTTTTGTGCAAAAGTACAAAGAAATCGCGATATGCCAGATCCTTAGGGAAAAAACCCCATTTTCAGGCATTCCCAGACCCTAAAAAGCTAATTGCCGCTCTCGGCTGCATGCGCAAAGGTCCCAAACGCATTCAAACCCTTTGGGACCATCCGAAAAAAATTCCTTTTGTGCAAAAGTACAAAGAAATCGTGATATGCCAGATCCTTAGGGAAAAAACCCCATTTTCAGGCATTCCCTGACCCTAAAAAGCTAATTGCCGCTCTCAGCTGCATGTGCAAAGGTCCCAAATGCATTCAAACCCTTTGGGACCATCCGAAAAAAATTCCTTTTGTGCAAAAGTACAAAGAAATCGCGATATGTGAGATCCTTAGGGAAAAAACCCCATTTTGGAGCATTCCCAGAGGCTAAAAAAGGTGTTGCACGTGCTCAGGTGCGCTAAAAATGCTCCCCAGAGGCCCCAAAAAATGCAAATCCCTCGGGGCTATCAGAAATAAAAGTTTATTGTGTAGAAAGTCTGCGATTTTGTCCATAAGGTGGATATTTCCCTTTTCAGAGGGGTGGGGTGGGTCCCTCAAAAAAGTGCTGATTTTGGTGCAACGGCCCCAGCATAAAAGCACCTCAGATCCCGTTGCGGCACCAAAAAACAATGCATTTGGCGCTATTTTTATAGAATTTGGCGATACTAAAAAATGCTGCACTTTTTCAGGGCTTGAATTGGTCCCAAAAAGCAGAAAAAAGCTAATTGCCGCTCTCAGCTGCATGCGCAAAGGTCCCAAATGCATTCAAACCCTTTGGGACCATCCGACAAAAATTCCTTTTGTGCAAAAGTACAAAGAAATCGCGATATGCCAGATCCTTAGGGAAAAAACCCCATTTTCAGGCATTCCCAGACCCTTAAAAGCTAATTGCCGCTCTCGGCTGCATGCGCAAAGGTCCCAAATGCATTCAAACCCTTTGGGACCATCCGAAAAAAATTCCTTTTGTGCAAAAGTACAAAGAAATCGCGATATGCCAGATCCTTACGGAAAAAACCCCATTTTCAGGCATTCCCAGACCCTAAAAAGCTAATTGCCGCTCTCAGCTGCATGCGCAAAGGTCCCAAATGCATTCAAACCCTTTGGGACCATCCGAAAAAAATTCCTTTTGTGCAAAAGTACAAAGAAATCGCGATATGCCAGATCCTTAGGAAAAAAAACCCATTTTCAGGCATTCCCAGACCCTAAAAAGCTAATTGCCGCTCTCGGCTGCATGCGCAAAGGTCCCAAATGCATTCAAACCCTTTGGGACCATCCGAAAAAAATTCCTTTTGTGCAAAAGTACAAAGAAATCGCGATATGTGAGATCCTTAGGGAAAAAACCCCATTTTGGAGCATTCCCAGAGGCTAAAAAAGGTGTTGCACGTGCTCAGGTGCGCTAAAAATGCTCCCCAGAGGCCCCAAAAATTGCAAATTCCTCGGGGCTATCAGAAATAAAAGTTTATTGTGTAGAAAGTCTGCGATTTTGTCCATAAGGTGGATATATCCGTTTTCAGAGGGGTGGGGTGGGTCCCTCAAAAAAGTGCTGATTTTGGTGCAACGGCCCCAGCATAAAAGCACCTCAGATCCCGTTGCGGCACCAAAAAACAATGCATTTGGCGCTATTTTTTATAGAATTTGGCGATACTAAAAAATGCTGCACTTTTTCAGGGCTTGAATTGGTCCCAAAAAGCAGAAAAAAGCTAATTGCCGCTCTCAGCTGCATGCGCAAAGGTCCCAAATGCATTCAAACCCTTTGGGACCATCCGACAAAAATTCCTTTTTTGCAAAAGTACAAAGAAATCGCGATATGCCAGATCCTTAGGGAAAAAACCCCATTTTCAGGCATTCCCAGACCCTAAAAAGCTAATTGCCGCTCTCGGCTGCATGCGCAAAGGTCCCAAACGCATTCAAACCCTTTGGGACCATCCGAAAAAAATTCCTTTTGTGCAAAAGTACAAAGAAATCGCGATATGCCAGATCCTTAGGGAAAAAACCCCATTTTCAGGCATTCCCAGACCCTAAAAAGCTAATTGCCGCTCTCAGCTGCATGCGCAAAGGTCCCAAATGCATTCAAACCCTTTGGGACCATCCGAAAAAAATTCCTTTTGTGCAAAAGTACAAAGAAATCGCGATATGTGAGATCCTTAGGGAAAAAACCCCATTTTGGAGCATTCCCAGAGGCTAAAAAAGGTGTTGCACGTGCTCAGGTGCGCTAAAAATGCTCCCCAGAGGCCCCAAAAAATGCAAGTCCCTCGGGGCTATCAGAAAAAAAAGTTTATTGTGTAGAAAGTCTGCGATTTTGTCCATAAGGTGGATATTTCCCTTTTCAGAGGGGTGGGGTGGGTCCCTCAAAAAAGTGCTGATTTTGGTGCAACGGCCCCAGCATAAAAGCACCTCAGATCCCGTTGCGGCACCAAAAAACAATGCATTTGGCGCTATTTTTATAGAATTTGGCGATACTAAAAAATGCTGCACTTTTTCAGGGCTTGAATTGGTCCCAAAAAGCAGAAGAAAGCTAATTGCCGCTCTCGGCTGCATGCGCAAAGGTCCCAAATGCATTCAAACCCTTTGGGACCATCCGACAAAAATTCCTTTTGTGCAAAAGTACAAAGAAATCGCGATATGCCAGATCCTTAGGGAAAAAACCCCATTTTCAGGCATTCCCAGACCCTAAAAAGCTAATTGCCGCTCTCGGCTGCATGCGCAAAGGTCCCAAACGCATTCAAACCCTTTGGGACCATCCGAAAAAAATTCCTTTTGTGCAAAAGTACAAAGAAATCGTGATATGCCAGATCCTTAGGGAAAAAACCCCATTTTCAGGCATTCCCTGACCCTAAAAAGCTAATTGCCGCTCTCAGCTGCATGTGCAAAGGTCCCAAATGCATTCAAACCCTTTGGGACCATCCGAAAAAAATTCCTTTTGTGCAAAAGTACAAAGAAATCGCGATATGTGAGATCCTTAGGGAAAAAACCCCATTTTGGAGCATTCCCAGAGGCTAAAAAGGGTGTTGCACGTGCTCAGGTGCGCTAAAAATGCTCCCCAGAGGCCCCAAAAAATGCAAATCCCTCGGGGCTATCAGAAAAAAAAGTTTATTGTGTAGAAAGTCTGCGATTTTGTCCATAAGGTGGATATTTCCCTTTTCAGAGGGGTGGGGTGGGTCCCTTAAAAAAGTGCTGATTTTGGTGCAACGGCCCCAGCATAAAAGCACCTCAGATCCCGTTGCGGCACCAAAAAACAATGCATTTGGCGCTATTTTTATAGAATTTGGCGATACTAAAAAATGCTGCACTTTTTCAGGGCTTGAATTGGTCCCAAAAAGCAGAAAAAAGCTAATTGCCGCTCTCAGCTGCATGCGCAAAGGTCCCAAATGCATTCAAACCCTTTGGGACCATCCGACAAAAATTCCTTTTGTGCAAAAGTACAAAGAAATCGCGATATGCCAGATCCTTAGGGAAAAAACCCCATTTTCAGGCATTCCCAGACCCTAAAAAGCTAATTGCCGCTCTCGGCTGCATGCGCAAAGGTCCCAAACGCATTCAAACCCTTTGGGACCATCCGAAAAAAATTCCTTTTGTGCAAAAGTACAAAGAAATCGCGATATGCCAGATCCTTAGGGAAAAAACCCCATTTTCAGGCATTCCCAGACCCTAAAAAGCTAATTGCCGCTCTCAGCTGCATGCGCAAAGGTCCCAAATGCATTCAAACCCTTTGGGACCATCCGAAAAAAATTCCTTTTGTGCAAAAGTACAAAGAAATCGCGATATGTGAGATCCTTAGGGAAAAATCCCATTTTGGAGCATTCCCAGAGGCTAAAAAAGGTGTTGCACGTGCTCAGGTGCGCTAAAAATGCTCCCCAGAGGCCCCAAAAAATGCAAGTCCCTCGGGGCTATCAGAAAAAAAAGTTTATTGTGTAGAAAGTCTGCGATTTTGTCCATAAGGTGGATATTTCCGTTTTCAGAGGGGTGGGGTGGGTCCCTCAAAAAAGTGCTGATTTTGGTGCAACGGCCCCAGCATAAAAGCACCTCAGATCCCGTTGCGGCACCAAAAAACAATGCATTTGGCGCTATTTTTATAGAATTTGGCGATACTAAAAAATGCTGCACTTTTTCAGGGCTTGAATTGGTCCCAAAAAGCAGAAGAAAGCTAATTGCCGCTCTCAGCTGCATGCGCAAAGGTCCCAAATGCATTCAAACCCTTTGGGACCATCCGACAAAAATTCCTTTTGTGCAAAAGTACAAAGAAATCGCGATATGCCAGATCCTTAGGGAAAAAACCCCATTTTCAGGCATTCCCAGACCCTAAAAAGCTAATTGCCGCTCTCGGCTGCATGCGCAAAGGTCCCAAACGCATTCAAACCCTTTGGGATTATCCGAAAAAAATTCCTTTTGTGCAAAAGTACAAAGAAATCGCGATATGCCAGATCCTTAGGGAAAAAACCCCATTTTCAGGCATTCCCAGACCCTAAAAAGCTAATTGCCGCTCTCAGCTGCATGTGCAAAGGTCCCAAATGCATTCAAACCCTTTGGGACCATCCGAAAAAAATTCCTTTTGTGCAAAAGTACAAAGAAATCGCGATATGTGAGATCCTTAGGTAAAAAACCCCATTTTGGAGCATTCCCAGAGGCTAAAAAAGGTGTTGCACGTGCTCAGGTGCGCTAAAAATTGCTCCCCAGAGGCCCCAAAAAATGCAAATCTCTCGGGGCTATCAGAAAAAAAAGTTTATTGTGTAGAAAGTCTGCGATTTTGTCCATAAGGTGGATATTTCCGTTTTCAGAGGGGTGGGGTGGGTCCCTCAAAAAAGTGCTGATTTTGCTGCAACGGCCCCAGCATAAAAGCACCTCAGATCCCGTTGCGGCACCAAAAAACAATGCATTTGGCGCTATTTTTATAGAATTTGGCGATACTAAAAAATGCTGCACTTTTTCAGGGCTTGAATTGGTCCCAAAAAGCAGAAGAAAGCTAATTGCCGCTCTCAGCTGCATGCGCAAAGGTCCCAAATGCATTCAAACCCTTTGGGACCATCCGACAAAAATTCCTTTTGTGCAAAAGTACAAAGAAATCGCGATATGCCAGATCCTTAGGGAAAAAACCCCATTTTCAGGCATTCCCAGACCCTAAAAGGCTAATTGCCGCTCTCGGCTGCATGCGCAAAGGTCCCAAATGCATTCAAACCCTTTGGGACCATCCGAAAAAAATTCCTTTTGTGCAAAAGTACAAAGAAATCGCGATATGTGAGATCCTTAGGGAAAAAACCCCATTTTGGAGCATTCCCAGAGGCTAAAAAAGGTGTTGCACGTGCTCAGGTGCGCTAAAAATGCTCCCCAGAGGCCCCAAAAAATGCAAATCCCTCGGGGCTATCAGAAAAAAAAGTTTATTGTGTAGAAAGTCTGCGATTTTGTCCATAAGGTGGATATTTCCCTTTTCAGAGGGGTGGGGTGGGTCCCTCAAAAAAGTGCTGATTTTGGTGCAACGGCCCCAGCATAAAAGCACCTCAGATCCCGTTGCGGCACCAAAAAACAATGCATTTGGCGCTATTTTTATAGAATTTGGCGATACTAAAAAATGCTGCACTTTTTCAGGGCTTGAATTGGTCCAAAAAAGCAGAAAAAAGCTAATTGCCGCTCTCAGCTGCATGCGCAAAGGTCCCAAATGCATTCAAACCCTTTGGGACCATCCGACAAAAATTCCTTTTGTGCAAAAGTACAAAGAAATCGCGATATGCCAGATCCTTAGGGAAAAAACCCCATTTTCAGGCATTCCCAGACCCTAAAAAGCTAATTGCCGCTCTCGGCTGCATGCACAAAGGTCCCAAATGCATTCAAACCCTTTGGGACCATCCGAAAAAAATTCCTTTTGTGCAAAAGTACAAAGAAATCGCGATATGCCAGATCCTTAGGGAAAAAACCCCATTTTCAGGCATTCCCAGACCCTAAAAAGCTAATTGCAGCTCTCAGCTGCATGCGCAAAGGTCCCAAATGCATTCAAACCCTTTGGGACCATCCGAAAAAAATTCCTTTTGTGCAAAAGTACAAAGAAATCGCGATATGTGAGATTCTTAGTGAAAAAACCCCATTTTGGAGCATTCCCAGAGGCTAAAAAAGGTGTTGCACGTGCTCAGGTGCGCTAAAAATGCTCCCCAGAGGCCCCAAAAAATGCAAATCCCTCGGGGCTATCAGAAATAAAAGTTTATTGTGTAGAAACTCTGCGATTTTGTCCATAAGGTGGATATTTCCGTTTTCAGAGGGGTGGGGTGGGTCCCTCAAAAAAGTGCTGATTTTGGTGCAACGGCCCCAGCATAAAAGCACCTCAGATCCCGTTGCGGCACCAAAAAACAATGCATTTGGCGCTATTTTTATAGAATTTGGCGATACTAAAAAATGCTGCACTTTTTCAGGGCCTGAATTGGTCCCAAAAAGAGGAAAAAAGCTAATTGCCGCTCTCAGCTGCATGCGCAAAGGTCCCAAATGCATTCAAACCCTTTGGGACCATCCGACAAAAATTCCTTTTGTGCAAAAGTACAAAGAAATCGCGATATGCTGGATCCTTAGGGAAAAAACCCAATTTTCAGGCATTCCCAGACCCTAAAAAGCTAATTGACGCTCTCAGCTGCATGCGCAAAGGTCCCAAATGCATTCAAACCCTTTGGGACCATCCGAAAAAAATTCCTTTTGTGCAAAAGTACAAAGAAATCGCGATATGCTGGATCCTTAGGGAAAAAACCCCATTTTCAGGCATTCCCAGACCCTAAAAAGCTAATTGCCGCTCTCGGCCGCATGCACAAAGGTCCCAAACGCATTCAAACCCTTTGGGACCATCCGAAAAAAATTCCTTTTGTGCAAAAGTACAAAGAAATCGTGATATGCCAGATCCTTAGGGAAAAAACCCCATTTTCAGGCATTCCCTGACCCTAAAAAGCTAATTGCCGCTCTCAGCTGCATGTGCAAAGGTCCCAAATGCATTCAAACCCTTTGGGACCATCCGAAAAAAATTCCTTTTGTGCAAAAGTACAAAGAAATCGCGATATGTGAGATCCTTAGGGAAAAAACCCCATTTTGGAGCATTCCCAGAGGCTAAAAAAGGTGTTGCACGTGCTCAGGTGCGCTAAAAATGCTCCCCAGAGGCCCCAAAAAATGCAAATCTCTCGGGGCTATCAGAAAAAAAAGTTTATTGTGTAGAAAGTCTGCGATTTTGTCCATAAGGTGGATATTTCCCTTTTCAGAGGGGTGGGGTGGGTCCCTCAAAAAAGTGCTGATTTTGGTGCAACGGCCCCAGCATAAAAGCACCTCAGATCCCGTTGCGGCACCAAAAAACAATGCATTTGGCGCTATTTTTATAGAATTTGGCGATACTAAAAAATGCTGCACTTTTTCAGGGCTTGAATTGGTCCCAAAAAGCAGAAGAAAGCTAATTGCCGCTCTCGGCTGCATGCGCAAAGGTCCCAAATGCATTCAAACCCTTTGGGACCATCCGACAAAAATTCCTTTTGTGCAAAAGTACAAAGAAATCGCGATATGCCAGATCCTTAGGGAAAAAACCCCATTTTCAGGCATTCCCAGACCCTAAAAAGCTAATTGCCGCTCTCGGCTGCATGCGCAAAGGTCCCAAACGCATTCAAACCCTTTGGGACCATCCGAAAAAAATTCCTTTTGTGCAAAAGTACAAAGAAATCGTGATATGCCAGATCCTTAGGGAAAAAACCCCATTTTCAGGCATTCCCTGACCCTAAAAAGCTAATTGCCGCTCTCAGCTGCATGTGCAAAGGTCCCAAATGCATTCAAACCCTTTGGGACCATCCGAAAAAAATTCCTTTTGTGCAAAAGTACAAAGAAATCGCGATATGTGAGATCCTTAGGGAAAAAACCCCATTTTGGAGCATTCCCAGAGGCTAAAAAAGGTGTTGCACGTGCTCAGGTGCGCTAAAAATGCTCCCCAGAGGCCCCAAAAAATGCAAATCCCTCGGGGCTATCAGAAAAAAAAGTTTATTGTGTAGAAAGTCTGCGATTTTGTCCATAAGGTGGATATTTCCCTTTTCAGAGGGGTGGGGTGGGTCCCTCAAAAAAGTGCTGATTTTGGTGCAACGGCCCCAGCATAAAAGCACCTCAGATCCCGTTGCGGCACCAAAAAACAATGCATTTGGCGCTATTTTTATAGAATTTGGCGATACTAAAAAATGCTGCACTTTTTCAGGGCTTGAATTGGTCCCAAAAAGCAGAAAAAAGCTAATTGCCGCTCTCAGCTGCATGCGCAAAGGTCCCAAATGCATTCAAACCCTTTGGGACCATCCGACAAAAATTCCTTTTGTGCAAAAGTACAAAGAAATCGCGATATGCCAGATCCTTAGGGAAAAAACCCCATTTTCAGGCATTCCCAGACCCTTAAAAGCTAATTGCCGCTCTCGGCTGCATGCGCAAAGGTCCCAAATGCATTCAAACCCTTTGGGACCATCCGAAAAAAATTCCTTTTGTGCAAAAGTACAAAGAAATCGCGATATGCCAGATCCTTACGGAAAAAACCCCATTTTCAGGCATTCCCAGACCCTAAAAAGCTAATTGCCGCTCTCAGCTGCATGCGCAAAGGTCCCAAATGCATTCAAACCCTTTGGGACCATCCGAAAAAAATTCCTTTTGTGCAAAAGTACAAAGAAATCGCGATATGCCAGATCCTTAGGAAAAAAACCCCATTTTCAGGCATTCCCAGACCCTAAAAAGCTAATTGCCGCTCTCGGCTGCATGCGCAAAGGTCCCAAATGCATTCAAACCCTTTGGGACCATCCGAAAAAAATTCCTTTTGTGCAAAAGTACAAAGAAATCGCGATATGTGAGATCCTTAGGGAAAAAACCCCATTTTGGAGCATTCCCAGAGGCTAAAAAAGGTGTTGCACGTGCTCAGGTGCGCTAAAAATGCTCCCCAGAGGCCCCAAAAATTGCAAATTCCTCGGGGCTATCAGAAATAAAAGTTTATTGTGTAGAAAGTCTGCGATTTTGTCCATAAGGTGGATATTTCCGTTTTCAGAGGGGTGGGGTGGGTCCCTCAAAAAAGTGCTGATTTTGGTGCAACGGCCCCAGCATAAAAGCACCTCAGATCCCGTTGCGGCACCAAAAAACAATGCATTTGGCGCTATTTTTATAGAATTTGGCGATACTAAAAAATGCTGCACTTTTTCAGGGCTTGAATTGGTCCCAAAAAGCAGAAAAAAGCTAATTGCCGCTCTCAGCTGCATGCGCAAAGGTCCCAAATGCATTCAAACCCTTTGGGACCATCCGACAAAAATTCCTTTTTCGCAAAAGTACAAAGAAATCGCGATATGCCAGATCCTTAGGGAAAAAACCCCATTTTCAGGCATTCCCAGACCCTAAAAAGCTAATTGCCGCTCTCGGCTGCATGCGCAAAGGTCCCAAACGCATTCAAACCCTTTGGGACCATCCGAAAAAAATTCCTTTTGTGCAAAAGTACAAAGAAATCGCGATATGCCAGATCCTTAGGGAAAAAACCCCATTTTCAGGCATTCCCAGACCCTAAAAAGCTAATTGCCGCTCTCAGCTGCATGCGCAAAGGTCCCAAATGCATTCAAACCCTTTGGGACCATCCGAAAAAAATTCCTTTTGTGCAAAAGTACAAAGAAATCGCGATATGTGAGATCCTTAGGGAAAAAACCCCATTTTGGAGCATTCCCAGAGGCTAAAAAAGGTGTTGCACGTGCTCAGGTGCGCTAAAAATGCTCCCCAGAGGCCCCAAAAAATGCAAATCCCTCGGGGCTATCAGAAAAAAAAGTTTATTGTGTAGAAAGTCTGCGATTTTGTCCATAAGGTGGATATTTCCGTTTTCAGAGGGGTGGGGTGGGTCCCTCAAAAAAGTGCTGATTTTGGTGCAACGGCCCCAGCATAAAAGCACCTCAGATCCCGTTGCGAAACCAAAAAACAATGCATTTGGCGCTATTTTTATAGAATTTGGCGATACTAAAAAATGCTGCACTTTTTCAGGGCTTGAATTGGTCCCAAAAAGCAGAAGAAAGCTAATTGCCGCTCTCAGCTGCATGCGCAAAGGTCCCAAATGCATTCAAACCCTTTGGGACCATCCGACAAAAATTCCTTTTGTGCAAAAGTACAAAGAAATCGCGATATGCCAGATCCTTAGGGAAAAAACCCCATTTTCAGGCATTCCCAGACCCTAAAAAGCTAATTGCCGCTCTCGGCTGCATGCGCAAAGGTCCCAAACGCATTCAAACCCTTTGGGATTATCCGAAAAAAATTCCTTTTGTGCAAAAGTACAAAGAAATCGCGATATGCCAGATCCTTAGGGAAAAAACCCCATTTTCAGGCATTCCCAGACCCTAAAAAGCTAATTGCCGCTCTCAGCTGCATGTGCAAAGGTCCCAAATGCATTCAAACCCTTTGGGACCATCCGAAAAAAATTCCTTTTGTGCAAAAGTACAAAGAAATCGCGATATGTGAGATCCTTAGGGAAAAAACCCCATTTTGGAGCATTCCCAGAGGCTAAAAAAGGTGTTGCACGTGCTCAGGTGCGCTAAAAATTGCTCCCCAGAGGCCCCAAAAAATGCAAATCTCTCGGGGCTATCAGAAAAAAAAGTTTATTGTGTAGAAAGTCTGCGATTTTGTCCATAAGGTGGATATTTCCGTTTTCAGAGGGGTGGGGTGGGTCCCTCAAAAAAGTGCTGATTTTGCTGCAACGGCCCCAGCATAAAAGCACCTCAGATCCCGTTGCGGCACCAAAAAACAATGCATTTGGCGCTATTTTTATAGAATTTGGCGATACTAAAAAATGCTGCACTTTTTCAGGGCTTGAATTGGTCCCAAAAAGCAGAAGAAAGCTAATTGCCGCTCTCAGCTGCATGCGCAAAGGTCCCAAATGCATTCAAACCCTTTGGGACCATCCGACAAAAATTCCTTTTGTGCAAAAGTACAAAGAAATCGCGATATGCCAGATCCTTAGGGAAAAAACCCCATTTTCAGGCATTCCCAGACCCTAAAAGGCTAATTGCCGCTCTCGGCTGCATGCGCAAAGGTCCCAAATGCATTCAAACCCTTTGGGACCATCCGAAAAAAATTCCTTTTGTGCAAAAGTACAAAGAAATCGCGATATGTGAGATCCTTAGGGAAAAAACCCCATTTTGGAGCATTCCCAGAGGCTAAAAAAGGTGTTGCACGTGCTCAGGTGCGCTAAAAATGCTCCCCAGAGGCCCCAAAAAATGCAAATCCCTCGGGGCTATCAGAAAAAAAAGTTTATTGTGTAGAAAGTCTGCGATTTTGTCCATAAGGTGGATATTTCCCTTTTCAGAGGGGTGGGGTGGGTCCCTCAAAAAAGTGCTGATTTTGGTGCAACGGCCCCAGCATAAAAGCACCTCAGATCCCGTTGCGGCACCAAAAAACAATGCATTTGGCGCTATTTTTATAGAATTTGGCGATACTAAAAAATGCTGCACTTTTTCAGGGCTTGAATTGGTCCCAAAAAGCAGAAGAAAGCTAATTGCCGCTCTCGGCTGCATGCGCAAAGGTCCCAAATGCATTCAAACCCTTTGGGACCATCCGACAAAAATTCCTTTTGTGCAAAAGTACAAAGAAATCGCGATATGCCAGATCCTTAGGGAAAAAACCCCATTTTCAGGCATTCCCAGACCCTAAAAAGCTAATTGCCGCTCTCGGCTGCATGCGCAAAGGTCCCAAACGCATTCAAACCCTTTGGGACCATCCGAAAAAAATTCCTTTTGTGCAAAAGTACAAAGAAATCGTGATATGCCAGATCCTTAGGGAAAAAACCCCATTTTCAGGCATTCCCTGACCCTAAAAAGCTAATTGCCGCTCTCAGCTGCATGTGCAAAGGTCCCAAATGCATTCAAACCCTTTGGGACCATCCGAAAAAAATTCCTTTTGTGCAAAAGTACAAAGAAATCGCGATATGTGAGATCCTTAGGGAAAAAACCCCATTTTGGAGCATTCCCAGAGGCTAAAAAAGGTGTTGCACGTGCTCAGGTGCGCTAAAAATGCTCCCCAGAGGCCCCAAAAAATGCAAATCCCTCGGGGCTATCAGAAAAAAAAGTTTATTGTGTAGAAAGTCTGCGATTTTGTCCATAAGGTGGATATTTCCCTTTTCAGAGGGGTGGGGTGGGTCCCTCAAAAAAGTGCTGATTTTGGTGCAACGGCCCCAGCATAAAAGCACCTCAGATCCCGTTGCGGCACCAAAAAACAATGCATTTGGCGCTATTTTTATAGAATTTGGCGATACTAAAAAATGCTGCACTTTTTCAGGGCTTGAATTGGTCCCAAAAAGCAGAAAAAAGCTAATTGCCGCTCTCAGCTGCATGCGCAAAGGTCCCAAATGCATTCAAACCCTTTGGGACCATCCGACAAAAATTCCTTTTGTGCAAAAGTACAAAGAAATCGCGATATGCCAGATCCTTAGGGAAAAAACCCCATTTTCAGGCATTCCCAGACCCTTAAAAGCTAATTGCCGCTCTCGGCTGCATGCGCAAAGGTCCCAAATGCATTCAAACCCTTTGGGACCATCCGAAAAAAATTCCTTTTGTGCAAAAGTACAAAGAAATCGCGATATGCCAGATCCTTACGGAAAAAACCCCATTTTCAGGCATTCCCAGACCCTAAAAAGCTAATTGCCGCTCTCAGCTGCATGCGCAAAGGTCCCAAATGCATTCAAACCCTTTGGGACCATCCGAAAAAAATTCCTTTTGTGCAAAAGTACAAAGAAATCGCGATATGCCAGATCCTTAGGAAAAAAACCCCATTTTCAGGCATTCCCAGACCCTAAAAAGCTAATTGCCGCTCTCGGCTGCATGCGCAAAGGTCCCAAATGCATTCAAACCCTTTGGGACCATCCGAAAAAAATTCCTTTTGTGCAAAAGTACAAAGAAATCGCGATATGTGAGATCCTTAGGGAAAAAACCCCATTTTGAAGCATTCCCAGAGGCTAAAAAAGGTGTTGCACGTGCTCAGGTGCGCTAAAAATGCTCCCCAGAGGCCCCAAAAATTGCAAATTCCTCGGGGCTATCAGAAATAAAAGTTTATTGTGTAGAAAGTCTGCGATTTTGTCCATAAGGTGGATATTTCCGTTTTCAGAGGGGTGGGGTGGGTCCCTCAAAAAAGTGCTGATTTTGGTGCAACGGCCCCAGCATAAAAGCACCTCAGATCCCGTTGCGGCACCAAAAAACAATGCATTTGGCGCTATTTTTATAGAATTTGGCGATACTAAAAAATGCTGCACTTTTTCAGGGCTTGAATTGGTCCCAAAAAGCAGAAAAAAGCTAATTGCCGCTCTCAGCTGCATGCGCAAAGGTCCCAAATGCATTCAAACCCTTTGGGACCATCCGACAAAAATTCCTTTTTCGCAAAAGTACAAAGAAATCGCGATATGCCAGATCCTTAGGGAAAAAACCCCATTTTCAGGCATTCCCAGACCCTAAAAAGCTAATTGCCGCTCTCGGCTGCATGCGCAAAGGTCCCAAACGCATTCAAACCCTTTGGGACCATCCGAAAAAAATTCCTTTTGTGCAAAAGTACAAAGAAATCGCGATATGCCAGATCCTTAGGGAAAAAACCCCATTTTCAGGCATTCCCAGACCCTAAAAAGCTAATTGCCGCTCTCAGCTGCATGCGCAAAGGTCCCAAATGCATTCAAACCCTTTGGGACCATCCGAAAAAAATTCCTTTTGTGCAAAAGTACAAAGAAATCGCGATATGTGAGATCCTTAGGGAAAAAACCCCATTTTGGAGCATTCCCAGAGGCTAAAAAAGGTGTTGCACGTGCTCAGGTGCGCTAAAAATGCTCCCCAGAGGCCCCAAAAAATGCAAATCCCTCGGGGCTATCAGAAAAAAAAGTTTATTGTGTAGAAAGTCTGCGATTTTGTCCATAAGGTGGATATTTCCGTTTTCAGAGGGGTGGGGTGGGTCCCTCAAAAAAGTGCTGATTTTGGTGCAACGGCCCCAGCATAAAAGCACCTCAGATCCCGTTGCGAAACCAAAAAACAATGCATTTGGCGCTATTTTTATAGAATTTGGCGATACTAAAAAATGCTGCACTTTTTCAGGGCTTGAATTGGTCCCAAAAAGCAGAAGAAAGCTAATTGCCGCTCTCAGCTGCATGCGCAAAGGTCCCAAATGCATTCAAACCCTTTGGGACCATCCGACAAAAATTCCTTTTGTGCAAAAGTACAAAGAAATCGCGATATGCCAGATCCTTAGGGAAAAAACCCCATTTTCAGGCATTCCCAGACCCTAAAAAGCTAATTGCCGCTCTCGGCTGCATGCGCAAAGGTCCCAAACGCATTCAAACCCTTTGGGATTATCCGAAAAAAATTCCTTTTGTGCAAAAGTACAAAGAAATCGCGATATGCCAGATCCTTAGGGAAAAAACCCCATTTTCAGGCATTCCCAGACCCTAAAAAGCTAATTGCCGCTCTCAGCTGCATGTGCAAAGGTCCCAAATGCATTCAAACCCTTTGGGACCATCCGAAAAAAATTCCTTTTGTGCAAAAGTACAAAGAAATCGCGATATGTGAGATCCTTAGGGAAAAAACCCCATTTTGGAGCATTCCCAGAGGCTAAAAAAGGTGTTGCACGTGCTCAGGTGCGCTAAAAATTGCTCCCCAGAGGCCCCAAAAAATGCAAATCTCTCGGGGCTATCAGAAAAAAAAGTTTATTGTGTAGAAAGTCTGCGATTTTGTCCATAAGGTGGATATTTCCGTTTTCAGAGGGGTGGGGTGGGTCCCTCAACAAAGTGCTGATTTTGCTGCAACGGCCCTAGCATAAAAGCACCTCAGATCCCGTTGCGGCACCAAAAAACAATGCATTTGGCGCTATTTTTATAGAATTTGGCGATACTAAAAAATGCTGCACTTTTTCAGGGCTTGAATTGGTCCCAAAAAGCAGAAGAAAGCTAATTGCCGCTCTCAGCTGCATGCGCAAAGGTCCCAAATGCATTCAAACCCTTTGGGACCATCCGACAAAAATTCCTTTTGTGCAAAAGTACAAAGAAATCGCGATATGCCAGATCCTTAGGGAAAAAACCCCATTTTCAGGCATTCCCAGACCCTAAAAGGCTAATTGCCGCTCTCGGCTGCATGCGCAAAGGTCCCAAATGCATTCAAACCCTTTGGGACCATCCGAAAAAAATTCCTTTTGTGCAAAAGTACAAAGAAATCGCGATATGTGAGATCCTTAGGGAAAAAACCCCATTTTGGAGCATTCCCAGAGGCTAAAAAAGGTGTTGCACGTGCTCAGGTGCGCTAAAAATGCTCCCCAGAGGCCCCAAAAAATGCAAATCCCTCGGGGCTATCAGAAAAAAAAGTTTATTGTGTAGAAAGTCTGCGATTTTGTCCATAAGGTGGATATTTCCCTTTTCAGAGGGGTGGGGTGGGTCCCTCAAAAAAGTGCTGATTTTGGTGCAACGGCCCCAGCATAAAAGCACCTCAGATCCCGTTGCGGCACCAAAAAACAATGCATTTGGCGCTATTTTTATAGAATTTGGCGATACTAAAAAATGCTGCACTTTTTCAGGGCTTGAATTGGTCCAAAAAAGCAGAAAAAAGCTAATTGCCGCTCTCAGCTGCATGCGCAAAGGTCCCAAATGCATTCAAACCCTTTGGGACCATCCGACAAAAATTCCTTTTGTGCAAAAGTACAAAGAAATCGCGATATGCCAGATCCTTAGGGAAAAAACCCCATTTTCAGGCATTCCCAGACCCTAAAAAGCTAATTGCCGCTCTCGGCTGCATGCACAAAGGTCCCAAATGCATTCAAACCCTTTGGGACCATCCGAAAAAAATTCCTTTTGTGCAAAAGTACAAAGAAATCGCGATATGCCAGATCCTTAGGGAAAAAACCCCATTTTCAGGCATTCCCAGACCCTAAAAAGCTAATTGCAGCTCTCAGCTGCATGCGCAAAGGTCCCAAATGCATTCAAACCCTTTGGGACCATCCGAAAAAAATTCCTTTTGTGCAAAAGTACAAAGAAATCGCGATATGTGAGATTCTTAGTGAAAAAACCCCATTTTGGAGCATTCCCAGAGGCTAAAAAAGGTGTTGCACGTGCTCAGGTGCGCTAAAAATGCTCCCCAGAGGCCCCAAAAATTGCAAATCCCTCGGGGCTATCAGAAATAAAAGTTTATTGTGTAGAAACTCTGCGATTTTGTCCATAAGGTGGATATTTCCGTTTTCAGAGGGGTGGGGTGGGTCCCTCAAAAAAGTGCTGATTTTGGTGCAACGGCCCCAGCATAAAAGCACCTCAGATCCCGTTGCGGCACCAAAAAACAATGCATTTGGCGCTATTTTTATAGAATTTGGCGATACTAAAAAATGCTGCACTTTTTCAGGGCCTGAATTGGTCCCAAAAAGAGGAAAAAAGCTAATTGCCGCTCTCAGCTGCATGCGCAAAGGTCCCAAATGCATTCAAACCCTTTGGGACCATCCGACAAAAATTCCTTTTGTGCAAAAGTACAAAGAAATCGCGATATGCTGGATCCTTAGGGAAAAAACCCCATTTTCAGGCATTCCCAGACCCTAAAAAGCTAATTGCCGCTCTCAGCTGCATGCGCAAAGGTCCCAAATGCATTCAAACCCTTTGGGACCATCCGAAAAAAATTCCTTTTGTGCAAAAGTACAAAGAAATCGCGATATCCCAGATCCTTAGGGAAAAAACCCCATTTTCAGGCATTCCCAGACCCTAAAAAGCTAATTGCCACTCTCAGCTGCATGCGCAAAGGTCCCAAATGCATTCAAACTCTTTGGGACCATCCGAAAAAAATTCCTTTTGTGCAAAAGTACAAAGAAATCGCGATATGCCAGATCCTTAGGGAAAAAACCCCATTTTCAGGCATTCCCAGACCCTAAAAAGCTAATTGCCGCTCTCGGCTGCATGCGCAAAGGTCCCAAATGCCTTCAAACCCTTTGGGACCATCCGACAAAAATTCCTTTTGTGCAAAAGTACAAAGAAATCGCGATATGCCAGATCCTTAGGGAAAAAACCCCATTTTCAGGCATTCCCAGACCCTTAAAAGCTAATTGCCGCTCTCGGCTGCATGCGCAAAGGTCCCAAATGCATTCAAAGCCTTTGGGACCATCCGAAAAAAATTCCTTTTGTGCAAAAGTACAAAGAAATCGCGATATACCAGATCCTTACGGAAAAAACCCCATTTTCAGGCATTCCCAGACCCTAAAAAGCTAATTGCCGCTCTCAGCTGCATGCGCAAAGGTCCCAAATGCATTCAAACCCTTTGGGACCATCCGAAAAAAATTCCTTTTGTGCAAAAGTACAAAGAAATCGCGATATGCCAGATCCTTAGGAAAAAAACCCCATTTTCAGGCATTCCCAGACCCTAAAAAGCTAATTGCCGCTCTCGGCTGCATGCGCAAAGGTCCCAAATGCATTCAAACCCTTTGGGACCATCCGAAAAAAATTCCTTTTGTGCAAAAGTACAAAGAAATCGCGATATGTGAGATCCTTAGGGAAAAAACCCCATTTTGGAGCATTCCCAGAGGCTAAAAAAGGTGTTGCACGTGCTCAGGTGCGCTAAAAATGCTCCCCAGAGGCCCCAAAAATTGCAAATTCCTCGGGGCTATCAGAAATAAAAGTTTATTGTGTAGAAAGTCTGCGATTTTGTCCATAAGGTGGATATTTCCGTTTTCAGAGGGGTGGGGTGGGTCCCTCAAAAAAGTGCTGATTTTGGTGCAACGGCCCCAGCATAAAAGCACCTCAGATCCCGTTGCGGCACCAAAAAACAATGCATTTGGCGCTATTTTTATAGAATTTGGCGATACTAAAAAATGCTGCACTTTTTCAGGGCTTGAATTGGTCCCAAAAAGCAGAAAAAAGCTAATTGCCGCTCTCAGCTGCATGCGCAAAGGTCCCAAATGCATTCAAACCCTTTGGGACCATCCGACAAAAATTCCTTTTTTGCAAAAGTACAAAGAAATCGCGATATGCCAGATCCTTAGGGAAAAAACCCCATTTTCAGGCATTCCCAGACCCTAAAAAGCTAATTGCCGCTCTCAGCTGCATGCGCAAAGGTCCCAAACGCATTCAAACCCTTTGGGACCATCCGAAAAAAATTCCTTTTGTGCAAAAGTACAAAGAAATCGTGATATGCCAGATCCTTAGGGAAAAAACCCCATTTTCAGGCATTCCCAGACCCTAAAAAGCTAATTGCCGCTCTCAGCTGCATGCGCAAAGGTCCCAAATGCATTCAAACCCTTTGGGACCATCCGAAAAAAATTCCTTTTGTGCAAAAGTACAAAGAAATCGCGATATGTGAGATCCTTAGGGAAAAAACCCCATTTTGGAGCATTCCCAGAGGCTAAAAAAGGTGTTGCACGTGCTCAGGTGCGCTAAAAATGCTCCCCAGAGGCCCCAAAAAATGCAAATCCCTCGGGGCTATCAGAAAAAAAAGTTTATTGTGTAGAAAGTCTGCGATTTTGTCCATAAGGTGGATATTTCCGTTTTCAGAGGGGTGGGGTGGGTCCCTCAAAAAAGTGCTGATTTTGGTGCAACGGCCCCAGCATAAAAGCACCTCAGATCCCGTTGCGGCACCAAAAAACAATGCATTTGGCGCTATTTTTATAGAATTTGGCGATACTAAAAAATGCTGCACTTTTTCAGGGCTTGAATTGGTCCCAAAAAGCAGAAGAAAGCTAATTGCCGCTCTCAGCTGCATGCGCAAAGGTCCCAAATGCATTCAAACCCTTTGGGACCATCCGACAAAAATTCCTTTTGTGCAAAAGTACAAAGAAATCGCGATATGCCAGATCCTTAGGGAAAAAACCCCATTTTCAGGCATTCCCAGACCCTAAAAAGCTAATTGCCGCTCTCAGCTGCATGCGCAAAGGTCCCAAATGCATTCAAACCCTTTGGGACCATCCGAAAAAAATTCCTTTTGTGCAAAAGTACAAAGAAATCGCGATATCCCAGATCCTTAGGGAAAAAACCCCATTTTCAGGCATTCCCAGACCCTAAAAAGCTAATTGCCACTCTCAGCTGCATGCGCAAAGGTCCCAAATGCATTCAAACCCTTTGGGACCATCCGAAAAAAATTCCTTTTGTGCCAAAGTACAAAGAAATCGCGATATGCCAGATCCTTAGGGAAAAAACCCCATTTTCAGGCATTCCCAGACCCTAAAAGGCTAATTGCCGCTCTTGGCTGCATGCGCAAAGGTCCCAAATGCATTCAAACCCTTTGGGACCATCCGAAAAAATTCCTTTTGTGCAAAAGTACAAAGAAATCGCGATATGTGAGATCCTTACGGAAAAAACCCCATTTTGGAGCATTCCCAGAGGCTAAAAAAGGTGTTGCACGTGCTCAGGTGCGCTAAAAATGCTCCCCAGAGGCCCCAAAAAATGCAAATCCCTCGGGGCTATCAGAAAAAAAAGTTTATTGTGTAGAAAGTCTGCGATTTTGTCCATAAGGTGGATATTTCCCTTTTCAGAGGGGTGGGGTGGGTCCCTCAAAAAAGTGCTGATTTTGGTGCAACGGCCCCAGCATAAAAGCACCTCAGATCCCGTTGCGGCACCAAAAAACAATGCATTTGGCGCTATTTTTATAGAATTTGGCGATACTAAAAAATGCTGCACTTTTTCAGGGCCTGAATTGGTCCCAAAAAGAGGAAAAAAGCTAATTGCCGCTCTCAGCTGCATGCGCAAAGGTCCCAAATGCATTCAAACCCTTTGGGACCATCCGACAAAAATTCCTTTTGTGCAAAAGTACAAAGAAATCGCGATATGCTGGATCCTTAGGGAAAAAACCCCATTTTCAGGCATTCCCAGACCCTAAAAAGCTAATTGCCGCTCTCAGCTGCATGCGCAAAGGTCCCAAATGCATTCAAACCCTTTGGGACCATCCGAAAAAAATTCCTTTTGTGCAAAAGTACAAAGAAATCGCGATATCCCAGATCCTTAGGGAAAAAACCCCATTTTCAGGCATTCCCAGACCCTAAAAAGCTAATTGCCACTCTCAGCTGCATGCGCAAAGGTCCCAAATGCATTCAAACTCTTTGGGACCATCCGAAAAAAATTCCTTTTGTGCAAAAGTACAAAGAAATCGCGATATGCCAGATCCTTAGGGAAAAAACCCCATTTTCAGGCATTCCCAGACCCTAAAAAGCTAATTGCCGCTCTCGGCTGCATGCGCAAAGGTCCCAAATGCCTTCAAACCCTTTGGGACCATCCGACAAAAATTCCTTTTGTGCAAAAGTACAAAGAAATCGCGATATGCCAGATCCTTAGGGAAAAAACCCCATTTTCAGGCATTCCCAGACCCTTAAAAGCTAATTGCCGCTCTCGGCTGCATGCGCAAAGGTCCCAAATGCATTCAAAGCCTTTGGGACCATCCGAAAAAAATTCCTTTTGTGCAAAAGTACAAAGAAATCGCGATATACCAGATCCTTACGGAAAAAACCCCATTTTCAGGCATTCCCAGACCCTAAAAAGCTAATTGCCGCTCTCAGCTGCATGCGCAAAGGTCCCAAATGCATTCAAACCCTTTGGGACCATCCGAAAAAAATTCCTTTTGTGCAAAAGTACAAAGAAATCGCGATATGCCAGATCCTTAGGAAAAAAACCCCATTTTCAGGCATTCCCAGACCCTAAAAAGCTAATTGCCGCTCTCGGCTGCATGCGCAAAGGTCCCAAATGCATTCAAACCCTTTGGGACCATCCGAAAAAAATTCCTTTTGTGCAAAAGTACAAAGAAATCGCGATATGTGAGATCCTTAGGGAAAAAACCCCATTTTGGAGCATTCCCAGAGGCTAAAAAAGGTGTTGCACGTGCTCAGGTGCGCTAAAAATGCTCCCCAGAGGCCCCAAAAATTGCAAATTCCTCGGGGCTATCAGAAATAAAAGTTTATTGTGTAGAAAGTCTGCGATTTTGTCCATAAGGTGGATATTTCCGTTTTCAGAGGGGTGGGGTGGGTCCCTCAAAAAAGTGCTGATTTTGGTGCAACGGCCCCAGCATAAAAGCACCTCAGATCCCGTTGCGGCACCAAAAAACAATGCATTTGGCGCTATTTTTATAGAATTTGGCGATACTAAAAAATGCTGCACTTTTTCAGGGCTTGAATTGGTCCCAAAAAGCAGAAAAAAGCTAATTGCCGCTCTCAGCTGCATGCGCAAAGGTCCCAAATGCATTCAAACCCTTTGGGACCATCCGACAAAAATTCCTTTTTTGCAAAAGTACAAAGAAATCGCGATATGCCAGATCCTTAGGGAAAAAACCCCATTTTCAGGCATTCCCAGACCCTAAAAAGCTAATTGCCGCTCTCAGCTGCATGCGCAAAGGTCCCAAACGCATTCAAACCCTTTGGGACCATCCGAAAAAAATTCCTTTTGTGCAAAAGTACAAAGAAATCGTGATATGCCAGATCCTTAGGGAAAAAACCCCATTTTCAGGCATTCCCAGACCCTAAAAAGCTAATTGCCGCTCTCAGCTGCATGCGCAAAGGTCCCAAATGCATT
Organism: Siderastrea siderea; assembly: GCA_964030785.1. NCBI lineage: Eukaryota > Metazoa > Cnidaria > Anthozoa > Scleractinia > Rhizangiidae > Siderastrea > Siderastrea siderea. Next base: position 60,980 of record CAXIQD010000345.1, on the reverse strand, counting down.
CAAACCCTTTGGGACCATCCGAAAAAAATTCCTTTTGTGCAAAAGTACAAAGAAATCGCGATATGTGAGATCCTTAGGGAAAAAACCCCATTTTGGAGCATTCCCAGAGGCTAAAAAAGGTGTTGCACGTGCTCAGGTGCGCTAAAAATGCTCCCCAGAGGCCCCAAAAAATGCAAATCCCTCGGGGCTATCAGAAAAAAAAGTTTATTGTGTAGAAAGTCTGCGATTTTGTCCATAAGGTGGATATTTCCGTTTTCAGAGGGGTGGGGTGGGTCCCTCAAAAAAGTGCTGATTTTGGTGCAACGGCCCCAGCATAAAAGCACCTCAGATCCCGTTGCGGCACCAAAAAACAATGCATTTGGCGCTATTTTTATAGAATTTGGCGATACTAAAAAATGCTGCACTTTTTCAGGGCTTGAATTGGTCCCAAAAAGCAGAAGAAAGCTAATTGCCGCTCTCAGCTGCATGCGCAAAGGTCCCAAATGCATTCAAACCCTTTGGGACCATCCGACAAAAATTCCTTTTGTGCAAAAGTACAAAGAAATCGCGATATGCCAGATCCTTAGGGAAAAAACCCCATTTTCAGGCATTCCCAGACCCTAAAAAGCTAATTGCCGCTCTCAGCTGCATGCGCAAAGGTCCCAAATGCATTCAAACCCTTTGGGACCATCCGAAAAAAATTCCTTTTGTGCAAAAGTACAAAGAAATCGCGATATCCCAGATCCTTAGGGAAAAAACCCCATTTTCAGGCATTCCCAGACCCTAAAAAGCTAATTGCCACTCTCAGCTGCATGCGCAAAGGTCCCAAATGCATTCAAACCCTTTGGGACCATCCGAAAAAAATTCCTTTTGTGCCAAAGTACAAAGAAATCGCGATATGCCAGATCCTTAGGGAAAAAACCCCATTTTCAGGCATTCCCAGACCCTAAAAGGCTAATTGCCGCTCTTGGCTGCATGCGCAAAGGTCCCAAATGCATTCAAACCCTTTGGGACCATCCGAAAAAATTCCTTTTGTGCAAAAGTACAAAGAAATCGCGATATGTGAGATCCTTACGGAAAAAACCCCATTTTGGAGCATTCCCAGAGGCTAAAAAGGTGTTGCACGTGCTCAGGTGCGCTAAAAATGCTCCCCAGAGGCCCCAAAAAATGCAAATCCCTCGGGGCTATCAGAAAAAAAAGTTTATTGTGTAGAAAGTCTGCGATTTTGTCCATAAGGTGGATATTTCCCTTTTCAGAGGGGTGGGTGGGTCCCTCAAAAAAGTGCTGATTTTGGTGCAACGGCCCCAGCATAAAAGCACCTCAGATCCCGTTGCGGCACCAAAAACAATGCATTTGGCGCTATTTTTATAGAATTTGGCGATACTAAAAATGCTGCACTTTTTCAGGGCTTGAATTGGTCCCAAAAAGCAGAAAAAAGCTAATTGCCGCTCTCAGCTGCATGCGCAAAGGTCCCAAATGCATTCAAACCCTTTGGGACCATCCGACAAAAATTCCTTTTGTGCAAAAGTACAAAGAAATCGCGATATGCCAGATCCTTAGGGAAAAAACCCCATTTTCAGGCATTCCCAGACCCTAAAAAGCTAATTGCCGCTCTCGGCTGCATGCGCAAAGGTCCCAAATGCATTCAAACCCTTTGGGACCATCCGAAAAAAATTCCTTTTGTGCAAAAGTACAAAGAAATCGCGATATGCCAGATCCTTAGGGAAAAAACCCCATTTTCAGGCATTCCCAGACCCTAAAAAGCTAATTGCCGCTCTCAGCTGCATGCGCAAAGGTCCCAAATGCATTCAAACCCTTTGGGACCATCCGAAAAAAATTCCTTTTGTGCAAAAGTACAAAGAAATCGCGATATGTGAGATCCTTAGGGAAAAAACCCCATTTTGGAGCATTCCCAGAGGCTAAAAAAGGTGTTGCACGTGCTCAGGTGCGCTAAAAATGCTCCCCAGAGGCCCCAAAAAATGCAAATCCCTCGGGGCTATCAGAAAAAAAAGTTTATTGTGTAGAAAGTCTGCGATTTCGTCCATAAGGTGGATATTTCCCTTTTCAGAGGGGTGGGTGGGTCCCTCAAAAAAGTGCTGATTTTGGTGCAACGGCCCCAGCATAAAAGCACCTCAGATCCCGTTGCGGCACCAAAAAACAATGCATTTGGCGCTATTTTTATAGAATTTGGCGATACTAAAAAATGCTGCACTTTTTCAGGGCTTGAATTGGTCCCAAAAAGCAGAAAAAAGCTAATTGCCGCTCTCAGCTGCATACGCAAAGGTCCCAAATGCATTCAAACCCTTTGGGACCATCCGACAAAAATTCCTTTTGTGCAAAAGTACAAAGAAATCGCGATATGCCAGATCCTTAGGGAAAAAACCCCATTTTCAGGCATTCCCAGACCCTAAAAAGCTAATTGCCGCTCTCAGCTGCATGCGCAAAGGTCCCAAATGCATTCAAACCCTTTGGGACCATCCGAAAAAAATTCCTTTTGTGCAAAAGTACAAAGAAATCGCGATATGTGAGATCCTTAGGGAAAAAACCCCATTTTGGAGCATTCCCAGAGGCTAAAAAAGGTGTTGCACGTGCTCAGGTGCGCTAAAAATGCTCCCCAGAGGCCCCAAAAAATGCAAATCCCTCGGGGCTATCAGAAAAAAAAGTTTATTGTGTAGAAAGTCTGCGATTTTGTCCATAAGGTGGATATTTCCCTTTTCAGAGGGGTGGGGTGGGTCCCTCAAAAAAGTGCTGATTTTGGTGCAACGGCCCCAGCATAAAAGCACCTCAGATCCCGTTGCGGCACCAAAAAACAATGCATTTGGCGCTATTTTTATAGAATTTGGCGATACTAAAAAATGCTGCACTTTTTCAGGGCTTGAATTGGTCCCAAAAAGCAGGAAAAAGCTAATTGCCGCTCTCAGCTGCATGCGCAAAGGTCCCAAATGCATTCAAACCCTTTGGGACCATCCGACAAAAATTCCTTTTGTGCAAAAGTACAAAGAAATCGCGATATGCTGGATCCTTAGGGAAAAAACCCCATTTTCAGGCATTCCCAGACCCTAAAAAGCTAATTGCCGCTCTCGGCTGCATGCGCAAAGGTCCCAAATGCATTCAAACCCTTTGGGACCATCCGAAAAAAATTCCTTTTGTGCAAAAGTACAAAGAAATCGCGATATGTGAGATCCTTAGGGAAAAAACCCCATTTTGGAGCATTCCCAGAGGCTAAAAAAGGTGTTGCACGTGCTCAGGTGCGCTAAAAATGCTCCCCAGAGGCCCCAAAAAATGCAAATCCCTCGGGGCTATCAGAAATAAAAGTTTATTGTGTAGAAAGTCTGCGATTTTGTCCATAAGGTGGATATTTCCGTTTTCAGAGGGGTGGGGTGGGTCCCTCAAAAAAGTGCTGATTTTGGTGCAACGGCCCCAGCATAAAAGCACCTCAGATCCCGTTGCGGCACCAAAAAACAATGCATTTGGCGCTATTTTTATAGAATTTGGCGATACTAAGAAATGCTGCACTTTTTCAGGGCTTGAATTGGTCCCAAAAAGCAGAAAAAAGCTAATTGCCGCTCTCAGCTGCATGCGCAAAGGTCCCAAATGCATTCAAACCCTTTGGGACCATCCGACAAAAATTCCTTTTGTGCAAAAGTACAAAGAAATCGCGATATGCCAGATCCTTAGGGAAAAAACCCCATTTTCAGGCATTCCCAGACCCTAAAAAGCTAATTGCCGCTCTCGGCTGCATGCGCAAAGGTCCCAAACGCATTCAAACCCTTTGGGACCATCCGAAAAAAATTCCTTTTGTGCAAAAGTACAAAGAAATCGCGATATGCCAGATCCTTAGGGAAAAAACCCCATTTTCAGGCATTCCCAGACCCTAAAAAGCTAATTGCCGCTCTCAGCTGCATGCGCAAAGGTCCCAAATGCATTCAAACCCTTTGGGACCATCCGAAAAAAATTCCTTTTGTGCAAAAGTACAAAGAAATCGCGATATGTGAGATCCTTAGGGAAAAAACCCCATTTTGGAGCATTCCCAGAGGCTAAAAAAGGTGTTGCACGTGCTCAGGTGCGCTAAAAATGCTCCCCAGAGGCCCCAAAAAATGCAAGTCCCTCGGGGCTATCAGAAAAAAAAGTTTATTGTGTAGAAAGTCTGCGATTTTGTCCATAAGGTGGATATTTCCCTTTTCAGAGGGGTGGGGTGGGTCCCTCAAAAAAGTGCTGATTTTGGTGCAACGGCCCCAGCATAAAAGCACCTCAGATCCCGTTGCGGCACCAAAAAACAATGCATTTGGCGCTATTTTTATAGAATTTGGCGATACTAAAAAATGCTGCACTTTTTCAGGGCTTGAATTGGTCCCAAAAAGCAGAAGAAAGCTAATTGCCGCTCTCGGCTGCATGCGCAAAGGTCCCAAATGCATTCAAACCCTTTGGGACCATCCGACAAAAATTCCTTTTGTGCAAAAGTACAAAGAAATCGCGATATGCCAGATCCTTAGGGAAAAAACCCCATTTTCAGGCATTCCCAGACCCTAAAAAGCTAATTGCCGCTCTCGGCTGCATGCACAAAGGTCCCAAACGCATTCAAACCCTTTGGGACCATCCGAAAAAAATTCCTTTTGTGCAAAAGTACAAAGAAATCGTGATATGCCAGATCCTTAGGGAAAAAACCCCATTTTCAGGCATTCCCTGACCCTAAAAAGCTAATTGCCGCTCTCAGCTGCATGTGCAAAGGTCCCAAATGCATTCAAACCCTTTGGGACCATCCGAAAAAAATTCCTTTTGTGCAAAAGTACAAAGAAATCGCGATATGTGAGATCCTTAGGGAAAAAACCCCATTTTGGAGCATTCCCAGAGGCTAAAAAAGGTGTTGCACGTGCTCAGGTGCGCTAAAAATGCTCCCCAGAGGCCCCAAAAATTGCAAATTCCTCGGGGCTATCAGAAATAAAAGTTTATTGTGTAGAAAGTCTGCGATTTTGTCCATAAGGTGGATATTTCCGTTTTCAGAGGGGTGGGGTGGGGCCCTCAAAAAAGTGCTGATTTTGGTGCAACGGCCCCAGCATAAAAGCACCTCAGATCCCGTTGCGGCACCAAAAAACAATGCATTTGGCGCTATTTTTATAGAATTTGGCGATACTAAAAAATGCTGCACTTTTTCAGGGCTTGAATTGGTCCCAAAAAGCAGAAAAAAGCTAATTGCCGCTCTCAGCTGCATGCGCAAAGGTCCCAAATGCATTCAAACCCTTTGGGACCATCCGACAAAAATTCCTTTTTTGCAAAAGTACAAAGAAATCGCGATATGCCAGATCCTTAGGGAAAAAACCCCATTTTCAGGCATTCCCAGACCCTAAAAAGCTAATTGCCGCTCTCGGCTGCATGCGCAAAGGTCCCAAACGCATTCAAACCCTTTGGGACCATCCGAAAAAAATTCCTTTTGTGCAAAAGTACAAAGAAATCGCGATATGCCAGATCCTTAGGGAAAAAACCCCATTTTCAGGCATTCCCAGACCCTAAAAAGCTAATTGCCGCTCTCCGCTGCATGCGCAAAGGTCCCAAATGCATTCAAACCCTTTGGGACCATCCGAAAAAAATTCCTTTTGTGCAAAAGTACAAAGAAATCGCGATATGCCAGATCCTTAGGAAAAAAACCCCATTTTCAGGCATTCCCAGACCCTAAAAAACTAATTGCCGCTCTCAGCTGCATGCGCAAAGGTCCCAAATGCATTCAAACCCTTTGGGACCATCCGAAAAAAATTCCTTTTGTGCAAAAGTACAAAGAAATCGCGATATGTGAGATCCTTAGGGAAAAAACCCCATTTTGGAGCATTCCCAGAGGCTAAAAAAGGTGTTGCACGTGCTCAGGTGCGCTAAAAATGCTCCCCAGAGGCCCCAAAAAATGCAAATCCCTCGGGGCTATCAGAAAAAAAAGTTTATTGTGTAGAAAGTCTGCGATTTTGTCCATAAGGTGGATATTTCCGTTTTCAGAGGGGTGGGGTGGGTCCCTCAAAAAAGTGCTGATTTTGGTGCAACGGCCCCAGCATAAAAGCACCTCAGATCCCGTTGCGGCACCAAAAAACAATGCATTTGGCGCTATTTTTATAGAATTTGGCGATACTAAAAAATGCTGCACTTTTTCAGGGCTTGAATTGGTCCCAAAAAGCAGAAAAAAGCTAATTGCCGCTCTCAGCTGCATGCGCAAAGGTCCCAAATGCATTCAAACCCTTTGGGACCATCCGACAAAAATTCCTTTTGTGCAAAAGTACAAAGTAATCGCGATATGCCAGATCCTTAGGGAAAAAACCCCATTTTCAGGCATTCCCAGACCCTAAAAAGCTAATTGCCGCTCTCGGCTGCATGCGCAAAGGTCCCAAATGCATTCAAACCCTTTGGGACCATCCGAAAAAAATTCCTTTTGTGCAAAAGTACAAAGAAATCGCGATATGCCAGATCCTTCGGGAAAAAACCCCATTTTCAGGCATTCCCAGACCCTAAAAACCTAATTGCCGCTCTCAGCTGCATGCGCAAAGGTCCCAAATGCATTCAAACCCTTTGGGACCATCCGAAAAAAATTCCTTTTGTGCAAAAGTACAAAGAAATCGCGATATGTGAGATCCTTAGGGAAAAAACCCCATTTTGGAGCATTCCCAGAGGCTAAAAAAGGTGTTGCACGTGCTCAGGTGCGCTAAAAATGCTCCCCAGAGGCCCCAAAAAATGCAAATCCCTCGGGGCTATCAGAAAAAAAAGTTTATTGTGTAGAAAGTCTGCGATTTTGTCCATAAGGTGGATATTTCCGTTTTCAGAGGGGTGGGGTGGGTCCCTCAAAAAAGTGCTGATTTTGGTGCAACGGCCCCAGCATAAAAGCACCTCAGATCCCGTTGCGGCACCAAAAAACAATGCATTTGGCGCTATTTTTATAGAATTTGGCGATACTAAAAAATGCTGCACGTTTTCAGGGCTTCAATTGGTCCCAAAAAAGCAGATAAAAGCTAATTGCCGCTCTCAGCTGCATGCGCAAAGGTCCCAAATGCATTCAAACCCTTTGGGACCATCCGACAAAAATTCCTTTTGTGCAAAAGTACAAAGAAATCGCGATATGCCAGATCCTTAGGGAAAAAACCCCATTTTCAGGCATTCCCAGACCCTAAAAAGCTAATTGCCGCTCTCGGCTGCATGCGCAAAGGTCCCAAATGCATTCAAACCCTTTGGGACCATCCGAAAAAAATTCCTTTTGTGCAAAAGTACAAAGAAATCGCGATATGTGAGATCCTTAGGGAAAAAACCCCATTTTGGAGCATTCCCAGAGGCTAAAAAAGGTGTTGCACGTGCTCAGGTGCGCTAAAAATGCTCCCCAGAGGCCCCAAAAAATGCAAATCCCTCGGGGCTATCAGAAAACAAAGTTTATTGTGTAGAAAGTCTGCGATTTCGTCCATAAGGTGGATATTTCCGTTTTCAGAGGGGTGGGGTGGGTCCCTCAAAAAAGTGCTGATTTTGGTGCAACGGCCCCAGCATAAAAGCACCTCAGATCCCGTTGCGGCACCAAAAAACAATGCATTTGGCGCTATTTTTATAGAATTTGGCGATACTAAAAAATGCTGCACTTTTTCAGGGCTTGAATTGGTCCCAAAAAGCAGAAAAAAGCTAATTGCCGCTCTCAGCTGCATGCGCAAAGGTCCCAAATGCATTCAAACCCTTTGGGACCATCCGAAAAAAATTCCTTTTTTGCAAAAGTACAAAGAAATCGCGATATGCCAGATCCTTAGGGAAAAAACCCCATTTTCAGGCATTCCCAGACCCTAAAAAGCTAATTGCCGCTCTCGGCTGCATGCGCAAAGGTCCCAAATGCATTCAAACCCTTTGGGACCATCCGAAAAAAATTCCTTTTGTGCAAAAGTACAAAGAAATCGCGATATGTGAGATCCTTAGGGAAAAAACCCCATTTTGGAGCATTCCCAGAGGCTAAAAAAGGTGTTGCACGTGCTCAGGTGCGCTAAAAATGCTCCCCAGAGGCCCCAAAAAATGCAAATCCCTCGGGGCTATCAGAAAAAAAAGTTTATTGTGTAGAAAGTCTGCGATTTTGTCCATAAGGTGGATATTTCCGTTTTCAGAGGGGTGGGGTGGGTCCCTCAAAAAAGTGCTGATTTTGGTGCAACGGCCCCAGCATAAAAGCACCTCAGATCCCGTTGCGGCACCAAAAAACAATGCATTTGGCGCTATTTTTATAGAATTTGGCGATACTAAAAAATGCTGCACTTTTTCAGGGCTTGAATTGGTCCCAAAAAGCAGAAAAAAGCTAATTGCCGCTCTCAGCTGCATGCGCAAAGGTCCCAAATGCATTCAAACCCTTTGGGACCATCCGACAAAAATTCCTTTTGTGCAAAAGTACAAACAAATCGCGATATGCTGGATCCTTAGGGAAAAAACCCCATTTTCAGGCATTCCCAGACCCTAAAAAGCTAATTGCCGCTCTCGGCTGCATGCGCAAAGGTCCCAAATGCATTCAAACCCTTTGGGACCATCCGAAAAAAATTCCTTTTGTGCAAAAGTACAAAGAAATCGCGATATCCCAGATCCTTAGGGAAAAAACCCCATTTTCAGGCATTCCCAGACCCTAAAAAGCTAATTGCCGCTCTCAGCTGCATGCGCAAAGGTCCCAAATGCATTCAAACCCTTTGGGACCATCCGAAAAAAATTCCTTTTGTGCAAAAGTACAAAGAAATCGCGATATGCCAGATCCTTAGGGAAAAAACCCCATTTTCAGGCATTCCCAGACCCTAAAAAGCTAATTGCCGCTCTCGGCTGCATGCGCAAAGGTCCCAAATGCATTCAAACCCTTTGGGACCATCCGAAAAAAATTCCTTTTGTGCAAAAGTACAAAGAAATCGCGATATGTGAGATCCTTAGGGAAAAAACCCCATTTTGGAGCATTCCCAGAGGCTAAAAAAGGTGTTGCACGTGCTCAGGTGCGCTAAAAATGCTCCCCAGAGGCCCCATAAAATGCAAATCCCTCGGGGCTATCAGAAAACAAAGTTTATTGTGTAGAAAGTCTGCGATTTTGTCCATAAGGTGGATATTTCCGTTTTCAGAGGGGTGGGGTGGGTCCCTCAAAAAAGTGCTGATTTTGGTGCAACGGCCCCAGCATAAAAGCACCTCAGATCCCGTTGCGGCACCAAAAAACAATGCATTTGGCGCTATTTTTATAGAATTTGGCGATACTAAAAAATGCTGCACTTTTTCAGGGCTTGAATTGGTCCCAAAAAGCAGAAAAAAGCTAATTGCCGCTCTCAGCTGCATGCGCAAAGGTCCCAAATGCATTCAAACCCTTTGGGACCATCCGACAAAAATTCCTTTTGTGCAAAAGTACAAAGAAATCGCGATATGCCAGATCCTTAGGGAAAAAACCCCATTTTCAGGCATTCCCAGACCCTAAAAAGCTAATTGCCGCTCTCGGCTGCATGCCCAAAGGTCCCAAACGAATTCAAACCCTTTGGGACCATCCGAAAAACATTCCTTTTGTGCAAAAGTACAAAGAAATCGCGATATGTGAGATCCTTAGGGAAAAAACCCCATTTTGGAGCATTCCCAGAGGCTAAAAAAGGTGTTGCACGTGCTCAGGTGCGCTAAAAATGCTCCCCAGAGGCCCCAAAAAATGCAAATCCCTCGGGGCTATCAGAAAAAAAAGTTTATTGTGTAGAAAGTCTGCGATTTTGTCCATAAGGTGGATATTTCCGTTTTCAGAGGGGTGGGGTGGGTCCCTCAAAAAAGTGCTGATTTTGGTGCAACGGCCCCAGCATAAAAGCACCTCAGATCCCGTTGCGGCACCAAAAAACAATGCATTTGGCGCTATTTTTATAGAATTTGGGGATACTAAAAAATGCTGCACTTTTTCAGGGCTTGAATTGGTCCCAAAAAGCAGAAAAAAGCTAATTGCCGCTCTCAGCTGCATGCGCAAAGGTCCCAAATGCATTCAAACCCTTTGGGACCATCCGACAAAAATTCCTTTTGTGCAAAAGTACAAAGAAATCGCGATATGCCAGATCCTTAGGGAAAAAACCCCATTTTCAGGCATTCCCAGACCCTAAAAAGCTAATTGCCGCTCTCGGCTGCATGCGCAAAGGTCCCAAATGCATTCAAACCCTTTGGGACCATCCGAAAAAAATTCCTTTTGTGCAAAAGTACAAAGAAATCGCGATATGCCAGATCCTTAGGGAAAAAACCCCATTTTCAGGCATTCCCAGACCCTAAAAAGCTAATTGCCGCTCTCAGCTGCATGCGCAAAGGTCCCAAATGCATTCAAACCCTTTGGGACCATCCGAAAAAAATTCCTTTTGTGCAAAAGTACAAAGAAATCGCGATATGTGAGATCCTTAGGGAAAAAACCCCATTTTGGAGCATTCCCAGAGGCTAAAAAAGGTGTTGCACGTGCTCAGGTGCGCTAAAAATGCTCCCCAGAGGCCCCAAAAAATGCAAATCCCTCGGGGCTATCAGAAAAAAAAGTTTATTGTGTAGAAAGTCTGCGATTTTGTCCATAAGGTGGATATTTCCGTTTTCAGAGGGGTGGGGTGGGTCCCTCAAAAAAGTGCTGATTTTGGTGCAACGGCCCCAGCATAAAAGCACCTCAGATCCCGTTGCGGCACCAAAAAACAATGCATTTGGCGCTATTTTTATAGAATTTGGCGATACTAAAAAATGCTGCACTTTTTCAGGGCTTGAATTGGTCCCAAAAAGCAGAAAAAAGCTAATTGCCGCTCTCAGCTGCATGCGCAAAGGTCCCAAATGCATTCAAACCCTTTGGGACCATCCGACAAAAATTCCTTTTGTGCAAAAGTACAAAGAAATCGCGATATGCCAGATCCTTAGGGAAAAAACCCCATTTTCAGGCATTCCCAGACCCTAAAAAGCTAATTGCCGCTCTCGGCTGCATGCGCAAAGGTCCCAAATGCATTCAAACCCTTTGGGACCATCCGAAAAAAATTCCTTTTGTGCAAAAGTACAAAGAAATCGCGATATGCCAGATCCTTAGGGAAAAAACCCCATTTTCAGGCATTCCCAGACCCTAAAAAGCTAATTGCCGCTCTCAGCTGCATGCGCAAAGGTCCCAAATGCATTCAAACCCTTTGGGACCATCCGAAAAAAATTCCTTTTGTGCAAAAGTACAAAGAAATCGCGATATGTGAGATCCTTAGGGAAAAAACCCCATTTTGAAGCATTCCCAGAGGCTAAAAAAGGTGTTGCACGTGCTCAGGTGCGCTAAAAATGCTCCCCAGAGGCCCCAAAAAATGCAAATCCCTCGGGGCTATCAGAAAAAAAAGTTTATTGTGTAGAAAGTCTGCGATTTTGTCCATAAGGTGGATATTTCCGTTTTCAGAGGGGTGGGGTGGGTCCCTCAAAAAAGTGCTGATTTTGGTGCAACGGCCCCAGCATAAAAGCACCTCAGATCCCGTTGCGGCACCAAAAAACAATGCATTTGGCGCTATTTTTATAGAATTTGGCGATACTAAAAAATGCTGCACGTTTTCAGGGCTTCAATTGGTCCCAAAAAAGCAGATAAAAGCTAATTGCCGCTCAGCTGCATGCGCAAAGGTCCCAAATGCATTCAAACCCTTTGGGACCATCCGACAAAAATTCCTTTTGTGCAAAAGTACAAAGAAATCGCGATATGCCAGATCCTTAGGGAAAAAACCCCATTTTCAGGCATTCCCAGACCCTAAAAAGCTAATTGCCGCTCTCGGCTGCATGCGCAAAGGTCCCAAATGCATTCAAACCCTTTGGGACCATCCGAAAAAAATTCCTTTTGTGCAAAAGTACAAAGAAATCGCGATATGTGAGATCCTTAGGGAAAAAACCCCATTTTGGAGCATTCCCAGAGGCTAAAAAAGGTGTTGCACGTGCTCAGGTGCGCTAAAAATGCTCCCCAGAGGCCCCAAAAAATGCAAATCCCTCGGGGCTATCAGAAAAAAAAGTTTATTGTGTAGAAAGTCTGCGATTTTGTCCATAAGGTGGATATTTCCGTTTTCAGAGGGGTGGGGTGGGTCCCTCAAAAAAGTGCTGATTTTGGTGCAACGGCCCCAGCATAAAAGCACCTCAGATCCCGTTCCGGCACCAAAAAACAATGCATTTGGCGCTATTTTTATAGAATTTGGCGATACTAAAAAATGCTGCACTTTTTCAGGGCTTGAATTGGTCCCAAAAAGCAGAAAAAAGCTAATTGCCGCTCTCAGCTGCATGCGCAAAGGTCCCAAATGCATTCAAACCCTTTGGGACCATCCGACAAAAATTCCTTTTGTGCAAAAGTACAAACAAATCGCGATATGCTGGATCCTTAGGGAAAAAACCCCATTTTCAGGCATTCCCAGACCCTAAAAAGCTAATTGCCGCTCTCGGCTGCATGCGCAAAGGTCCCAAATGCATTCAAACCCTTTGGGACCATCCGAAAAAAATTCCTTTTGTGCAAAAGTACAAAGAAATCGCGATATCCCAGATCCTTAGGGAAAAAACCCCATTTTCAGGCATTCCCAGACCCTAAAAAGCTAATTGCCGCTCTCAGCTGCATGCGCAAAGGTCCCAAATGCATTCAAACCCTTTGGGACCATCCGAAAAAAATTCCTTTTGTGCAAAAGTACAAAGAAATCGCGATATGCCAGATCCTTAGGGAAAAAACCCCATTTTCAGGCATTCCCAGACCCTAAAAAGCTAATTGCCGCTCTCGGCTGCATGCGCAAAGGTCCCAAATGCATTCAAACCCTTTGGGACCATCCGAAAAAAATTCCTTTTGTGCAAAAGTACAAAGAAATCGCGATATGTGAGATCCTTAGGGAAAAAACCCCATTTTGGAGCATTCCCAGAGGCTAAAAAAGGTGTTGCACGTGCTCAGGTGCGCTAAAAATGCTCCCCAGAGGCCCCAAAAAATGCAAATCCCTCGGGGCTATCAGAAAAAAAAGTTTATTGTGTAGAAAGTCTGCGATTTTGTCCATAAGGTGGATATTTCCGTTTTCAGAGGGGTGGGGTGGGTCCCTCAAAAAAGTGCTGATTTTGGTGCAACGGCCCCAGCATAAAAGCACCTCAGATCCCGTTGCGGCACCAAAAAACAATGCATTTGGCGCTATTTTTATAGAATTTGGCGATACTAAAAAATGCTGCACTTTTTCAGGGCTTGAATTGGTCCCAAAAAGCAGAAAAAAGCTAATTGCCGCTCTCAGCTGCATGCGCAAAGGTCCCAAATGCATTCAAACCCTTTGGGACCATCCGACAAAAATTCCTTTTGTGCAAAAGTACAAAGAAATCGCGATATGCCAGATCCTTAGGGAAAAAACCCCATTTTCAGGCATTCCCAGACCCTAAAAAGCTAATTGCCGCTCTCGGCTGCATGCGCAAAGGTCCCAAATGCATTCAAACCCTTTGGGACCATCCGAAAAAAATTCCTTTTGTGCAAAAGTACAAAGAAATCGCGATATGCCAGATCCTTAGGGAAAAAACCCCATTTTCAGGCATTCCCAGACCCTAAAAAGCTAATTGCCGCTCTCAGCTGCATGCGCAAAGGTCCCAAATGCATTCAAACCCTTTGGGACCATCCGAAAAAAATTCCTTTTGTGCAAAAGTACAAAGAAATCGCGATATGTGAGATCCTTAGGGAAAAAACCCCATTTTGAAGCATTCCCAGAGGCTAAAAAAGGTGTTGCACGTGCTCAGGTGCGCTAAAAATGCTCCCCAGAGGCCCCAAAAAATGCAAATCCCTCGGGGCTATCAGAAAAAAAAGTTTATTGTGTAGAAAGTCTGCGATTTTGTCCATAAGGTGGATATTTCCGTTTTCAGAGGGGTGGGGTGGGTCCCTCAAAAAAGTGCTGATTTTGGTGCAACGGCCCCAGCATAAAAGCACCTCAGATCCCGTTGCGGCACCAAAAAACAATGCATTTGGCGCTATTTTTATAGAATTTGGCGATACTAAAAAATGCTGCACGTTTTCAGGGCTTCAATTGGTCCCAAAAAAGCAGATAAAAGCTAATTGCCGCTCAGCTGCATGCGCAAAGGTCCCAAATGCATTCAAACCCTTTGGGACCATCCGACAAAAATTCCTTTTGTGCAAAAGTACAAAGAAATCGCGATATGCCAGATCCTTAGGGAAAAAACCCCATTTTCAGGCATTCCCAGACCCTAAAAAGCTAATTGCCGCTCTCGGCTGCATGCGCAAAGGTCCCAAATGCATTCAAACCCTTTGGGACCATCCGAAAAAAATTCCTTTTGTGCAAAAGTACAAAGAAATCGCGATATGTGAGATCCTTAGGGAAAAAACCCCATTTTGGAGCATTCCCAGAGGCTAAAAAAGGTGTTGCACGTGCTCAGGTGCGCTAAAAATGCTCCCCAGAGGCCCCAAAAAATGCAAATCCCTCGGGGCTATCAGAAAAAAAAGTTTATTGTGTAGAAAGTCTGCGATTTTGTCCATAAGGTGGATATTTCCGTTTTCAGAGGGGTGGGGTGGGTCCCTCAAAAAAGTGCTGATTTTGGTGCAACGGCCCCAGCATAAAAGCACCTCAGATCCCGTTGCGGCACCAAAAAACAATGCATTTGGCGCTATTTTTATAGAATTTGGCGATACTAAAAATGCTGCACTTTTCAGGGCTTGAATTGGTCACAAAAGCAGAAAAAAGCTAATTGCCGCTCTCAGCTGCATGCGCAAAGGTCCCAAATGCATTCAAACCCTTTGGGACCATCCGACAAAAATTCCTTTTTTCCAAAAGTACAAAGAAATCGCGATATGCCAGATCCTTAGGGAAAAAACCCATTTTCAGGCATTCCCAGACCCTAAAAAGCTAATTGCCGCTCTCGGCTGCATGCGCAAAGGTCCCAAATGCATTCAAACCCTTTGGGACCATCCGAAAAAAATTCCTTTTGTGCAAAAGTACAAAGAAATCGCGATATGTGAGATCCTTAGGGAAAAAACCCCATTTTGGAGCATTCCCAGAGGCTAAAAAAGGTGTTGCACGTGCTCAGGTGCGCTAAAAATGCTCCCCAGAGGCCCCAAAAAATGCAAATCTCTCGGGGCTATCAGAAAAAAAAGTTTATTGTGTAGAAAGTCTGCGATTTTGTCCATAAGGTGGATATTTCCGTTTTCAGAGGGGTGGGGTGGGTCCCTCAAAAAAGTGCTGATTTTGGTGCAACGGCCCCAGCATAAAAGCACCTCAGATCCCGTTGCAGCACCAAAAAACAATGCATTTGGCGCTATTTTTATAGAATTTGGCGATACTAAAAAATGCTGCACTTTTTCAGGGCTTGAATTGGTCCCAAAAAGCAGAAAAAAGCTAATTGCCGCTCTCAGCTGCATGCGCAAAGGTCCCAAATGCATTCAAACCCTTTGAGACCATCCGACAAAAATTCCTTTTGTGCAAAAGTACAAAGAAATCGCGATATGCCAGATCCTTAGGGAAAAAACCCCATTTTCAGGCATTCCCAGACCCTAAAAAGCTAATTGCCGCTCTCAGCTGCATGCGCAAAGGTCCCAAATGCATTCAAACCCTTTGGGACCATACGAAAAAAATTCCTTTTGTGCAAAAGTACAAAGAAATCGCGATATGTGAGATCCTTAGGGAAAAAACCCCATTTTGGAGCATTCCCAGAGGCTAAAAAAGGTGTTGCACGTGCTCAGGTGCGCTAAAAATGCTCCCCAGAGGCCCCAAAAAATGCAAATCCCTCGGGGCTATCAGAAAAAAAAGTTTATTGTGTAGAAAGTCTGCGATTTTGTCCATAAGGTGGATATTTCCGTTTTCAGAGGGGTGGGGTGGGTCCCTCAAAAAAGTGCTGATTTTGGTGCAACGGCCCCAGCATAAAAGCACCTCAGATCCGTTGCGGCACCAAAAAACAATGCATTTGGCGCTATTTTTATAGAATTTGGCGATACTAAAAAATGCTGCACTTTTTCAGGACTTGAATTGGTCCCAAAAAGCAGAAAAAAGCTAATTGCCGCTCTCAGCTGCATGCGCAAAGGTCCCAAATGCATTCAAACCCTTTGGGACCATCCGACAAAAATTCCTTTTGTGCAAAAGTACAAAGAAATCGCGATATGCCAGATCCTTAGGGAAAAACCCCCATTTTCAGGCATTCCCAGACCCTAAAAAGCTAATTGCCGCTCTCGGCTGCATGCGCAAAGGTCCCAAATGCATTCAAACCCTTTGGGACCATCCGAAAAAAATTCCTTTTGTGCAAAAGTACAAAGAAATCGCGATATGCCAGATCCTTAGGGAAAAAACCCCATTTTCAGGCATTCCCAGACCCTAAAAAGCTAATTGCCGCTCTCAGCTGCATGCGCAAAGGTCCCAAATGCATTCAAACCCTTTGGGACCATCCGAAAAAAATTCCTTTTCTGCAAAAGTACAAAGAAATCGCGATATGTGAGATCCTTAGGGAAAAAACCCCATTTTGGAGCATTCCCAGAGGCTAAAAAGGGTGTTGCACGTGCTCAGGTGCGCTAAAAATGCTCCCCAGAGGCCCCAAAAAATGCAAATCCCTCGGGGCTATCAGAAAAAAAAGTTTATTGTGTAGAAAGTCTGCGATTTTGTCCATAAGGTGGATATTTCCGTTTTCAAAGGGGTGGGGTGGGTCCCTCAAAAAAGTGCTGATTTTGGTGCAACGGCCCCAGCATAAAAGCACCTCAGATCCCGTTGCGGCACCAAAAAACAATGCATTTGGCGCTATTTTTATAGAATTTGGGGATACTAAAAAATGCTGCACTTTTTCAGGGCTTGAATTGGTCCCAAAAAAGCAGAAAAAAGCTAATTGCCGCTCTCAGCTGCATGCGCAAAGGTCCCAAATGCATTCAAACCCTTTGGGACCATCCGACAAAAATTCCTTTTGTGCAAAAGTACAAAGAAATCGCGATATGCCAGATCCTTAGGGAAAAAACCCCATTTTCAGGCATTCCCAGACCCTAAAAAGCTAATTGCCGCTCTCGGCTGCATGCGCAAAGGTCCCAAATGCATTCAAACCCTTTGGGACCATCCGAAAAAAATTCCTTTTGTGCAAAAGTACAAAGAAATCGCGATATGCCAGATCCTTAGGGAAAAAACCCCATTTTCAGGCATTCCCAGACCCTAAAAAGCTAATTGCCGCTCTCGGCTGCATGCGCAAAGGTCCCAAATGCATTCAAACCCTTTGGGACCATCCGAAAAAAATTCCTTTTGTGCAAAAGTACAAAGAAATCGCGATATGCCAGATCCTTAGGGAAAAAACCCCATTTTCAGGCATTCCCAGACCCTAAAAAGCTAATTGCCGCTCTCAGCTGCATGCGCAAAGGTCCCAAATGCATTCAAACCCTTTGGGACCATCCGAAAAAAATTCCTTTTCTGCAAAAGTACAAAGAAATCGCGATATGTGAGATCCTTAGGGAAAAAACCCCATTTTGGAGCATTCCCAGAGGCTAAAAAGGGTGTTGCACGTGCTCAGGTGCGCTAAAAATGCTCCCCAGAGGCCCCAAAAAATGCAAATCCCTCGGGGCTATCAGAAAAAAAAGTTTATTGTGTAGAAAGTCTGCGATTTTGTCCATAAGGTGGATATTTCCGTTTTCAAAGGGGTGGGGTGGGTCCCTCAAAAAAGTGCTGATTTTGGTGCAACGGCCCCAGCATAAAAGCACCTCAGATCCCGTTGCGGCACCAAAAAACAATGCATTTGGCGCTATTTTTATAGAATTTGGGGATACTAAAAAATGCTGCACTTTTTCAGGGCTTGAATTGGTCCCAAAAAAGCAGAAAAAAGCTAATTGCCGCTCTCAGCTGCATGCGCAAAGGTCCCAAATGCATTCAAACCCTTTGGGACCATCCGACAAAAATTCCTTTTGTGCAAAAGTACAAAGAAATCGCGATATGCCAGATCCTTAGGGAAAAAACCCCATTTTCAGGCATTCCCAGACCCTAAAAAGCTAATTGCCGCTCTCGGCTGCATGCGCAAAGGTCCCAAATGCATTCAAACCCTTTGGGACCATCCGAAAAAAATTCCTTTTGTGCAAAAGTACAAAGAAATCGCGATATGCCAGATCCTTAGGGAAAAAACCCCATTTTCAGGCATTCCCAGACCCTAAAAAGCTAATTGCCGCTCTCAGCTGCATGCGCAAAGGTCCCAAATGCATTCAAACCCTTTGGGACCATCCGAAAAAAATTCCTTTTCTGCAAAAGTACAAAGAAATCGCGATATGTGAGATCCTTAGGGAAAAAACCCCATTTTGGAGCATTCCCAGAGGCTAAAAGGGGTGTTGCACGTGCTCAGGTGCGCTAAAAATGCTCCCCAGAGGCCCCAAAAAATGCAAATCCCTCGGGGCTATCAGAAAAAAAAGTTTATTGTGTAGAAAGTCTGCGATTTTGTCCATAAGGTGGATATTTCCGTTTTCAAAGGGGTGGGGTGGGTCCCTCAAAAAAGTGCTGATTTTGGTGCAACGGCCCCAGCATAAAAGCACCTCAGATCCCGTTGCGGCACCAAAAAACAATGCATTTGGCGCTATTTTTATAGAATTTGGCGATACTAAAAAATGCTGCACTTTTTCAGGGCTTGAATTGGTCGCAAAAAAGCAGAAAAAAGCTAATTGCCGCTCTCAGCTGCATGCGCAAAGGTCCCAAATGCATTCAAACCCTTTGGGACCATCCGACAAAAATTCCTTTTGTGCAAAAGTACAAAGAAATCGCGATATGCAAGATCCTTAGGGAAAAAACCCCATTTTCAGGCATTCCCAGACCCTAAAAAGCTAATTGCCGCTCTCGGCTGCATGCGCAAAGGTCCCAAATGCATTCAAACCCTTTGGGACCATCCGAAAAAAATTCCTTTTGTGCAAAAGTACAAAGAAATCGCGATATGCCAGATCCTTAGGGAAAAAACCCCATTTTCAGGCATTCCCAGACCCTAAAAAGCTAATTGCCGCTCTCAGCTGCATGCGCAAAGGTCCCAAATGCATTCAAACCCTTTGGGACCATCCGAAAAAAATTCCTTTTGTGCAAAAGTACAAAGAAATCGCGATATGTGAGATCCTTAGGGAAAAAACCCCATTTTGGAGCATTCCCAGAGGCTAAAAAAGGTGTTGCACGTGCTCAGGTGCGCTAAAAATGCTCCCCAGAGGCCCCAAAAAATGCAAATCCCTCGGGGCTATCAGAAAAAAAAGTTTATTGTGTAGAAAGTCTGCGATTTTGTCCATAAGGTGGATATTTCCGTTTTCAGAGGGGTGGGGTGGGTCCCTCAAAAAAGTGCTGATTTTGGTGCAACGGCCCCAGCATAAAAGCACCTCAGATCCCGTTGCGGCACCAAAAAACAATGCATTTGGCGCTATTTTTATAGAATTTGGCGATACTAAAAAATGCTGCACTTTTTCAGGGCTTGAATTGGTCCCAAAAAGCAGAAAAAAGCTAATTGCCGCTCTCAGCTGCATGCGCAAAGGTCCCAAATGCATTCAAACCCTTTGGGACCATCCGACAAAAATTCCTTTTGTGCAAAAGTACAAAGAAATCGCGATATGCCAGATCCTTAGGGAAAAAACCCCATTTTCAGGCATTCCCAGACCCTAAAAAGCTAATTGCCGCTCTCGGCTGCATGCGCAAAGGTCCCAAATGCATTCAAACCCTTTGGGACCATCCGAAAAAAATTCCTTTTGTGCAAAAGTACAAAGAAATCGCGATATGTGAGATCCTTAGGGAAAAAACCCCATTTTGGAGCATTCCCAGAGGCTAAAAAAGGTGTTGCACGTGCTCAGGTGCGCTAAAAATGCTCCCCAGAGGCCCCAAAAAATGCAAATCCCTCGGGGCTATCAGAAAAAAAAGTTTATTGTGTAGAAAGTCTGCGATTTTGTCCATAAGGTGGATATTTCCGTTTTCAGAGGGGTGGGGTGGGTCCCTCAAAAAAGTGCTGATTTTGGTGCAACGGCCCCAGCATAAAAGCACCTCAGATCCCGTTGCGGCACCAAAAAACAATGCATTTGGCGCTATTTTTATAGAATTTGGCGATACTAAAAAATGCTGCACTTTTTCAGGGCTTGAATTGGTCCCAAAAAGCAGAAAAAAGCTAATTGCCGCTCTCAGCTGCATGCGCAAAGGTCCCAAATGCATTCAAACCCTTTGGGACCATCCGAAAAAAATTCCTTTTGTGCAAAAGTACAAAGAAATCGCGATATGCCAGATCCTTAGGGAAAAAACCCCATTTTCAGGCATTCCCAGACCCTAAAAAGCTAATTGCCGCTCTCAGCTGCATGCGCAAAGGTCCCAAATGCATTCAAACCCTTTGGGACCATCCGAAAAAAATTCCTTTTGTGCAAAAGTACAAAGAAATCGCGATATGGGAGATCCTTAGAGAAAAAAACCCCATTTTGGAGCATTCCCAGAGGCTAAAAAAGGTGTTGCACGTGCTCAGGTGCGCTAAAAATGCTCCCCAGAGGCCCCAAAAAATGCAAATCCCTCGGGGCTATCAGAAAAAAAAGTTTATTGTGTAGAAAGTCTGCGATTTTGTCCATAAGGTGGATATTTCCGTTTTCAGAGGGGTGGGGTGGGTCCCTCAAAAAAGTGCTGATTTTGGTGCAACGGCCCCAGCATAAAAGCACCTCAGATCCCGTTGCGGCACCAAAAAACAATGCATTTGGCGCTATTTTTATAGAATTTGGCGATACTAAAAAATGCTGCACTTTTTCAGGGCTTGAATTGGTCCCAAAAAGCAGAAAAAAGCTAATTGCCGCTCTCAGCTGCATGCGCAAAGGTCCCAAATGCATTCAAACCCTTTGGGACCATCCGACAAAAATTCCTTTTGTGCAAAAGTACAAAGAAATCGCGATATGCCAGATCCTTAGGGAAAAAACCCCATTTTCAGGCATTCCCAGACCCTAAAAAGCTAATTGTCGCTCTCGGCTGCATGCGCAAAGGTCCCAAATGCATTCAAACCCTTTGGGACCATCCGACAAAAATTCCTTTTGTGCAAAAGTACAAAGAAATCGCGATATGCCAGATCCTTAGGGAAAAAACCCCATTTTCAGGCATTCCCAGACCCTAAAAAGCTAATTGCCGCTCTCAGCTGCATGCGCAAAGGTCCCAAATGCATTCAAACCCTTTGGGACCATCCGAAAAAAATTCCTTTTGTGCAAAAGTACAAAGAAATCGCGATATGGGAGATCCTTAGAGAAAAAAACCCCATTTTGGAGCATTCCCAGAGGCTAAAAAAGGTGTTGCACGTGCTCAGGTGCGCTAAAAATGCTCCCCAGAGGCCCCAAAAAATGCAAATCCCTCGGGGCTATCAGAAAAAAAAGTTTATTGTGTAGAAAGTCTGCGATTTTGTCCATAAGGTGGATATTTCCGTTTTCAGAGGGGTGGGGTGGGTCCCTCAAAAAAGTGCTGATTTTGGTGCAACGGCCCCAGCATAAAAGCACCTCAGATCCCGTTGCGGCACCAAAAAACAATGCATTTGGCGCTATTTTTATAGAATTTGGCGATACTAAAAAATGCTGCACTTTTTCAGGGCTTGAATTGGTCCCAAAAAGCAGAAAAAAGCTAATTGCCGCTCTCAGCTGCATGCGCAAAGGTCCCAAATGCATTCAAACCCTTTGGGACCATCCGACAAAAATTCCTTTTGTGCAAAAGTACAAAGAAATCGCGATATGCCAGATCCTTAGGGAAAAAACCCCATTTTCAGGCATTCCCAGACCCTAAAAAGCTAATTGTCGCTCTCGGCTGCATGCGCAAAGGTCCCAAATGCATTCAAACCCTTTGGGACCATCCGACAAAAATTCCTTTTGTGCAAAAGTACAAAGAAATCGCGATATGCCAGATCCTTAGGGAAAAAACCCCATTTTCAGGCATTCCCAGACCCTAAAAAGCTAATTGCCGCTCTCAGCTGCATGCGCAAAGGTCCCAAATGCATTCAAACCCTTTGGGACCATCCGAAAAAAATTCCTTTTGTGCAAAAGTACAAAGAAATCGCGATATGTGAGATCCTTAGGGAAAAAACCCCATTTTGGAGCATTCCCAGAGGCTAAAAAAGGTGTTGCACGTGCTCAGGTGCGCTAAAAATGCTCCCCAGAGGCCCCAAAAAATGCAAATCCCTCGGGGCTATCAGAAAAAAAAGTTTATTGTGTAGAAAGTCTGCGATTTTGTCCATAAGGTGGATATTTCCGTTTTCAGAGGGGTGGGGTGGGTCCCTCAAAAAAGTGCTGATTTTGGTGCAACGGCCCCAGCATAAAAGCACCTCAGATCCCGTTGCGGCACCAAAAAACAATGCATTTGGCGCTATTTTTATAGAATTTGGCGATACTAAAAAATGCTGCACTTTTTCAGGGCTTGAATTGGTCCCAAAAAGCAGAAAAAAGCTAATTGCCGCTCTCAGCTGCATGCGCAAAGGTCCCAAATGCATTCAAACCCTTTGGGACCATCCGACAAAAATTCCTTTTGTGCAAAAGTACAAAGAAATCGCGATATGTCAGGTCCTTAGGGAAAAAACCCCATTTTCAGGCATTCCCAGACCCTAAAAAGCTAATTGCCGCTCTCGGCTGCATGCGCAAAAGTCCCAAATGCATTCAAACCCTTTGGGACCATCCGAAAAAAATTCCTTTTGTGCAAAAGTACAAAGAAATCGCGATATGTGAGATCCTTAGGGAAAAAACCCCATTTTGGAGCATTCCCAGAGGCTAAAAAAGGTGTTGCACGTGCTCAGGTGCGCTAAAAATGCTCCCCAGAGGCCCCAAAAAATGCAAATCCCTCGGGGCTATCAGAAAAAAAAGTTTATTGTGTAGAAAGTCTGCGATTTTGTCCATAAGGTGGATATTTCCGTTTTCAGAGGGGTGGGGTGGGTCCCTCAAAAAAGTGCTGATTTTGGTGCAACGGCCCCAGCATAAAAGCACCTCAGATCCCGTTGCGGCACCAAAAAACAATGCATTTGGCGCTATTTTTATAGAATTTGGCGATACTAAAAAATGCTGCACTTTTTCAGGGCTTGAATTGGTCCCAAAAAGCAGAAAAAAGCTAATTGCCGCTCTCAGCTGCATGCGCAAAGGTCCCAAATGCATTCAAACCCTTTGGGACCATCCGAAAAAAATTCCTTTTGTGCAAAAGTACAAAGAAATCGCGATATGCCAGATCCTTAGGGAAAAAACCCCATTTTCAGGCATTCCCAGACCCTAAAAAGCTAATTGCCGCTCTCAGCTGCATGCGCAAAGGTCCCAAATGCATTCAAACCCTTTGGGACCATCCGAAAAAAATTCCTTTTGTGCAAAAGTACAAAGAAATCGCGATATGTGAGATCCTTAGGGAAAAAACCCCATTTTGGAGCATTCCCAGAGGCTAAAAAAGGTGTTGCACGTGCTCAGGTGCGCTAAAAATGCTCCCCAGAGGCCCCAAAAAATGCAAATCCCTCGGGGCTATCAGAAAAAAAAGTTTATTGTGTAGAAAGTCTGCGATTTTGTCCATAAGGTGGATATTTCCGTTTTCAGAGGGGTGGGGTGGGTCCCTCAAAAAAGTGCTGATTTTGGTGCAACGGCCCCAGCATAAAAGCACCTCAGATCCCGTTGCGGCACCAAAAAACAATGCATTTGGCGCTATTTTTATAGAATTTGGCGATACTAAAAAATGCTGCACTTTTTCAGGGCTTGAATTGGTCCCAAAAAGCAGAAAAAAGCTAATTGCCGCTCTCAGCTGCATGCGCAAAGGTCCCAAATGCATTCAAACCCTTTGGGACCATCCGACAAAAATTCCTTTTGTGCAAAAGTACAAAGAAATCGCGATATGCCAGATCCTTAGGGAAAAAACCCCATTTTCAGGCATTCCCAGACCCTAAAAAGCTAGTTGCCGCTCTCGGCTGCATGCGCAAAGGTCCCAAATGCATTCAAACCCTTTGGGACCATCCGAAAAAAATTCCTTTTGTGCAAAAGTACAAAGAAATCGCGATATGCCAGATCCTTAGGGAAAAAACCCCATTTTCAGGCATTCCCAGACCCTAAAAAGCTAATTGCCGCTCTCGGCTGCATGCGCAAAGGTCCCAAATGCATTCAAACCCTTTGGGACCATCCGAAAAAAATTCCTTTTGTGCAAAAGTACAAAGAAATCGCGATATGTGAGATCCTTAGGGAAAAAACCCCATTTTGGAGCATTCCCAGAGGCTAAAAAAGGTGTTGCACGTGCTCAGGTGCGCTAAAAATGCTCCCCAGTGGCCCCAAAAAATGCAAATCCCTCGGGGCTATCAGAAAAAAAAGTTTATTGTGTAGAAAGTCTGCGATTTTGTCCATAAGGTGGATATTTCCGTTTTCAGAGGGGTGGGGTGGGTCCCTCAAAAAAGTGCTGATTTTGGTGCAACGGCCCCAGCATAAAAGCACCTCAGATCCCGTTGCGGCACCAAAAAACAATGCATTTGGCGCTATTTTTATAGAATTTGGCGATACTAAAAAATGCTGCACTTTTTCAGGGCTTGAATTGGTCCCAAAAAGCAGAAAAAAGCTAATTGCCGCTCTCAGCTGCATGCGCAAAGGTCCCAAATGCATTCAAACCCTTTGGGACCATCCGAAAAAAATTCCTTTTGTGCAAAAGTACAAAGAAATCGCGATATGCCAGATCCTTAGGGAAAAAACCCCATTTTCAGGCATTCCCAGACCCTAAAAAGCTAATTGCCGCTCTCAGCTGCATGCGCAAAGGTCCCAAATGCATTCAAACCCTTTGGGACCGTCCGAAAAAAATTCCTTTTGTGCAAAAGTACAAAGAAATCGCGATATGCCAGATCCTTAGGGAAAAAACCCCATTTTCAGGCATTCCCAGACCCTAAAAAGCTAATTGCCGCTCTCAGCTGCATGCGCAAAGGTCCCAAATGCATTCAAACCCTTTGGGACCATCCGAAAAAAATTCCTTTTGTGCAAAAGTACAAAGAAATCGCGATATGTGAGATCCTTAGGGAAAAAACCCCATTTTGGAGCATTCCCAGAGGCTAAAAAAGGTGTTGCACGTGCTCAGGTGCGCTAAAAATGCTCCCCAGAGGCCCCAAAAAATGCAAATCCCTCGGGGCTATCAGAAAAAAAAGTTTATTGTGTAGAAAGTCTGCGATTTTGTCCATAAG
Source organism: Siderastrea siderea (assembly GCA_964030785.1). Lineage (NCBI taxonomy): Eukaryota > Metazoa > Cnidaria > Anthozoa > Scleractinia > Rhizangiidae > Siderastrea > Siderastrea siderea. Next base: position 35,972 of record CAXIQD010000345.1, on the reverse strand, counting down.
GTGGATATTTCCGTTTTCAGAGGGGTGGGGTGGGTCCCTCAAAAAAGTGCTGATTTTGGTGCAACGGCCCCAGCATAAAAGCACCTCAGATCCCGTTGCGGCACCAAAAAACAATGCATTTGGCGCTATTTTTATAGAATTTGGCGATACTAAAAAATGCTGCACTTTTTCAGGGCTTGAATTGGTCCCAAAAAGCAGAAAAAAGCTAATTGCCGCTCTCAGCTGCATGCGCAAAGGTCCCAAATGCATTCAAACCCTTTGGGACCATCCGACAAAAATTCCTTTTGTGCAAAAGTACAAAGAAATCGCGATATGTCAGGTCCTTAGGGAAAAAACCCCATTTTCAGGCATTCCCAGACCCTAAAAAGCTAATTGCCGCTCTCGGCTGCATGCGCAAAAGTCCCAAATGCATTCAAACCCTTTGGGACCATCCGAAAAAAATTCCTTTTGTGCAAAAGTACAAAGAAATCGCGATATGTGAGATCCTTAGGGAAAAAACCCCATTTTGGAGCATTCCCAGAGGCTAAAAAAGGTGTTGCACGTGCTCAGGTGCGCTAAAAATGCTCCCCAGAGGCCCCAAAAAATGCAAATCCCTCGGGGCTATCAGAAAAAAAAGTTTATTGTGTAGAAAGTCTGCGATTTTGTCCATAAGGTGGATATTTCCGTTTTCAGAGGGGTGGGGTGGGTCCCTCAAAAAAGTGCTGATTTTGGTGCAACGGCCCCAGCATAAAAGCACCTCAGATCCCGTTGCGGCACCAAAAAACAATGCATTTGGCGCTATTTTTATAGAATTTGGCGATACTAAAAAATGCTGCACTTTTTCAGGGCTTGAATTGGTCCCAAAAAGCAGAAAAAAGCTAATTGCCGCTCTCAGCTGCATGCGCAAAGGTCCCAAATGCATTCAAACCCTTTGGGACCATCCGAAAAAAATTCCTTTTGTGCAAAAGTACAAAGAAATCGCGATATGCCAGATCCTTAGGGAAAAAACCCCATTTTCAGGCATTCCCAGACCCTAAAAAGCTAATTGCCGCTCTCAGCTGCATGCGCAAAGGTCCCAAATGCATTCAAACCCTTTGGGACCATCCGAAAAAAATTCCTTTTGTGCAAAAGTACAAAGAAATCGCGATATGTGAGATCCTTAGGGAAAAAACCCCATTTTGGAGCATTCCCAGAGGCTAAAAAAGGTGTTGCACGTGCTCAGGTGCGCTAAAAATGCTCCCCAGAGGCCCCAAAAAATGCAAATCCCTCGGGGCTATCAGAAAAAAAAGTTTATTGTGTAGAAAGTCTGCGATTTTGTCCATAAGGTGGATATTTCCGTTTTCAGAGGGGTGGGGTGGGTCCCTCAAAAAAGTGCTGATTTTGGTGCAACGGCCCCAGCATAAAAGCACCTCAGATCCCGTTGCGGCACCAAAAAACAATGCATTTGGCGCTATTTTTATAGAATTTGGCGATACTAAAAAATGCTGCACTTTTTCAGGGCTTGAATTGGTCCCAAAAAGCAGAAAAAAGCTAATTGCCGCTCTCAGCTGCATGCGCAAAGGTCCCAAATGCATTCAAACCCTTTGGGACCATCCGACAAAAATTCCTTTTGTGCAAAAGTACAAAGAAATCGCGATATGCCAGATCCTTAGGGAAAAAACCCCATTTTCAGGCATTCCCAGACCCTGAAAAGCTAGTTGCCGCTCTCGGCTGCATGCGCAAAGGTCCCAAATGCATTCAAACCCTTTGGGACCATCCGAAAAAAATTCCTTTTGTGCAAAAGTACAAAGAAATCGCGATATGCCAGATCCTTAGGGAAAAAACCCCATTTTCAGGCATTCCCAGACCCTAAAAAGCTAATTGCCGCTCTCAGCTGCATGCGCAAAGGTCCCAAATGCATTCAAACCCTTTGGGACCATCCGAAAAAAATTCCTTTTGTGCAAAAGTACAAAGAAATCGCGATATGTGAGATCCTTAGGGAAAAAACCCCATTTTGGAGCATTCCCAGAGGCTAAAAAAGGTGTTGCACGTGCTCAGGTGCGCTAAAAATGCTCCCCAGAGGCCCCAAAAAATGCAAATCCCTCGGGGCTATCAGAAAAAAAAGTTTATTGTGTAGAAAGTCTGCGATTTTGTCCATAAGGTGGATATTTCCCTTTTCAGAGGGGTGGGGTGGGTCCCTCAAAAAAGTGCTGATTTTGGTGCAACGGCCCCGGCATAAAAGCACCTCAGATCCCGTTGCGGCACCAAAAAACAATGCATTTGGCGCTATTTTTATAGAATTTGGCGATACTAAAAAATGCTGCACTTTTTCAGGGCTTGAATTGGTCCCAAAAAGCAGAAAAAAGCTAATTGCCGCTCTCAGCTGCATGCGCAAAGGTCCCAAATGCATTCAAACCCTTTGGGACCATCCGACAAAAATTCCTTTTGTGCAAAAGTACAAAGAAATCGCGATATGTCAGGTCCTTAGGGAAAAAACCCCGTTTTCAGGCATTCCCAGACCCTAAAAAGCTAATTGCCGCTCTCGGCTGCATGCGCAAAGGTCCCAAATGCATTCAAACCCTTTGGGACCATCCGAAAAAAATTCCTTTTGTGCAAAAGTACAAAGAAATCGCGATATGTGAGATCCTTAGGGAAAAAACCCCATTTTGGAGCATTCCCAGAGGCTAAAAAAGGTGTTGCACGTGCTCAGGTGCGCTAAAAATGCTCCCCAGAGGCCCCAAAAAATGCAAATCCCTCGGGGCTATCAGAAAAAAAAGTTTATTGTGTAGAAAGTCTGCGATTTTGTCCATAAGGTGGATATTTCCGTTTTCAGAGGGGTGGGGTGGGTCCCTCAAAAAAGTGCTGATTTTGGTGCAACGGCCCCAGCATAAAAGCACCTCAGATCCCGTTGCGGCACCAAAAAACAATGCATTTGGCGCTATTTTTATAGAATTTGGCGATACTAAAAAATGCTGCACTTTTTCAGGGCTTGAATTGGTCCCAAAAAGCAGAAAAAAGCTAATTGCCGCTCTCAGCTGCATGCGCAAAGGTCCCAAATGCATTCAAACCCTTTGGGACCATCCGACAAAAATTCCTTTTGTGCAAAAGTACAAAGAAATCGCGATATGTCAGGTCCTTAGATAAAAAAACCCCATTTTCAGGCATTCCCAGACCCTAAAAAGCTAATTGCCGCTCCCGGCTGCATGCGCAAAAGTCCCAAATGCATTCAAACCCTTTGGGACCATCCGAAAAAAATTCCTTTTGTGCAAAAGTACAAAGAAATCGCGATATGTGAGATCCTTAGGGAAAAAACCCCATTTTGGAGCATTCCCAGAGGCTAAAAAAGGTGTTGCACGTGCTCAGGTGCGCTAAAAATGCTCCCCAGAGGCCCCAAAAAATGCAAATCCCTCGGGGCTATCAGAAAAAAAAGTTTATTGTGTAGAAAGTCTGCGATTTTGTCCATAAGGTGGATATTTCCGTTTTCAGAGGGGTGGGGTGGGTCCCTCAAAAAAGTGCTGATTTTGGTGCAACGGCCCCAGCATAAAAGCACCTCAGATCCCGTTGCGGCACCAAAAAACAATGCATTTGGCGCTATTTTTATAGAATTTGGCGATACTAAAAAATGCTGCACTTTTTCAGGGCTTGAATTGGTCCCAAAAAGCAGAAAAAAGCTAATTGCCGCTCTCAGCTGCATGCGCAAAGGTCCCAAATGCATTCAAACCCTTTGGGACCATCCGAAAAAAATTCCTTTTGTGCAAAAGTACAAAGAAATCGCGATATGCCAGATCCTTAGGGAAAAAACCCCATTTTCAGGCATTCCCAGACCCTAAAAAGCTAATTGCCGCTCTCAGCTGCATGCGCAAAGGTCCCAAATGCATTCAAACCCTTTGGGACCATCCGAAAAAAATTCCTTTTGTGCAAAAGTACAAAGAAATCGCGATATGTGAGATCCTTAGGGAAAAAACCCCATTTTGGAGCATTCCCAGAGGCTAAAAAAGGTGTTGCACGTGCTCAGGTGCGCTAAAAATGCTCCCCAGAGGCCCCAAAAAATGCAAATCCCTCGGGGCTATCAGAAAAAAAAGTTTATTGTGTAGAAAGTCTGCGATTTTGTCCATAAGGTGGATATTTCCGTTTTCAGAGGGGTGGGGTGGGTCCCTCAAAAAAGTGCTGATTTTGGTGCAACGGCCCCAGCATAAAAGCACCTCAGATCCCGTTGCGGCACCAAAAAACAATGCATTTGGCGCTATTTTTATAGAATTTGGCGATACTAAAAAATGCTGCACTTTTTCAGGGCTTGAATTGGTCCCAAAAAGCAGAAAAAAGCTAATTGCCGCTCTCAGCTGCATGCGCAAAGGTCCCAAATGCATTCAAACCCTTTGGGACCATCCGAAAAAAATTCCTTTTGTGCAAAAGTACAAAGAAATCGCGATATGCCAGATCCTTAGGGAAAAAACCCCATTTTCAGGCATTCCCAGACCCTAAAAAGCTAATTGCCGCTCTCAGCTGCATGCGCAAAGGTCCCAAATGCATTCAAACCCTTTGGGACCATCCGAAAAAAATTCCTTTTGTGCAAAAGTACAAAGAAATCGCGATATGTGAGATCCTTAGGGAAAAAACCCCATTTTGGAGCATTCCCAGAGGCTAAAAAAGGTGTTGCACGTGCTCAGGTGCGCTAAAAATGCTCCCCAGAGGCCCCAAAAAATGCAAATCCCTCGGGGCTATCAGAAAAAAAAGTTTATTGTGTAGAAAGTCTGCGATTTTGTCCATAAGGTGGATATTTCCGTTTTCAGAGGGGTGGGGTGGGTCCCTCAAAAAAGTGCTGATTTTGGTGCAACGGCCCCAGCATAAAAGCACCTCAGATCCCGTTGCGGCACCAAAAAACAATGCATTTGGCGCTATTTTTATAGAATTTGGCGATACTAAAAAATGCTGCACTTTTTCAGGGCTTGAATTGGTCCCAAAAAGCAGAAAAAAGCTAATTGCCGCTCTCAGCTGCATGCGCAAAGGTCCCAAATGCATTCAAACCCTTTGGGACCATCCGACAAAAATTCCTTTTGTGCAAAAGTACAAAGAAATCGCGATATGCCAGATCCTTAGGGAAAAAACCCCATTTTCAGGCATTCCCAGACCCTAAAAAGCTAGTTGCCGCTCTCGGCTGCATGCGCAAAGGTCCCAAATGCATTCAAACCCTTTGGGACCATCCGAAAAAAATTCCTTTTGTGCAAAAGTACAAAGAAATCGCGATATGCCAGATCCTTAGGGAAAAAACCCCATTTTCAGGCATTCCCAGACCCTAAAAAGCTAATTGCCGCTCTCGGCTGCATGCGCAAAGGTCCCAAATGCATTCAAACCCTTTGGGACCATCCGAAAAAAATTCCTTTTGTGCAAAAGTACAAAGAAATCGCGATATGTGAGATCCTTAGGGAAAAAACCCCATTTTGGAGCATTCCCAGAGGCTAAAAAAGGTGTTGCACGTGCTCAGGTGCGCTAAAAATGCTCCCCAGAGGCCCCAAAAAATGCAAATCCCTCGGGGCTATCAGAAAAAAAAGTTTATTGTGTAGAAAGTCTGCGATTTTGTCCATAAGGTGGATATTTCCGTTTTCAGAGGGGTGGGGTGGGTCCCTCAAAAAAGTGCTGATTTTGGTGCAACGGCCCCGGCATAAAAGCACCTCAGATCCCGTTGCGGCACCAAAAAACAATGCATTTGGCGCTATTTTTATAGAATTTGGCGATACTAAAAAATGCTGCACTTTTTCAGGGCTTGAATTGGTCCCAAAAAGCAGAAAAAAGCTAATTGCCGCTCTCAGCTGCATGCGCAAAGGTCCCAAATGCATTCAAACCCTTTGGGACCATCCGACAAAAATTCCTTTTGTGCAAAAGTACAAAGAAATCGCGAAATGCCAGATCCCTAGGGAAAAAACCCCATTTTCAGGCATTCCCAGACCCTAAAAAGCTAATTGCCGCTCTCGGCTGCATGCGCAAAGGTCCCAAATGCATTCAAACCCTTTGGGACCATCCGAAAAAAATTCCTTTTGTGCAAAAGTACAAAGAAATCGCGATATGCCAGATCCTTAGGGAAAAAACCCCATTTTCAGGCATTCCCAGACCCTAAAAAGCTAATTGCCGCTCTCAGCTGCATGCGCAAAGGTCCCAAATGCATTCAAACCCTTTGGGACCATCCGAAAAAAATTCCTTTTGTGCAAAAGTACAAAGAAATCGCGATATGTGAGATCCTTAGGGAAAAAACCCCATTTTGGAGCATTCCCAGAGGCTAAAAAAGGTGTTGCACGTGCTCAGGTGCGCTAAAAATGCTCCCCAGAGGCCCCAAAAAATGCAAATCCCTCGGGGCTATCAGAAAAAAAAGTTTATTGTGTAGAAAGTCTGCGATTTTGTCCATAAGGTGGATATTTCCGTTTTCAGAGGGGTGGGGTGGGTCCCTCAAAAAAGTGCTGATTTTGGTGCAACGGCCCCAGCATAAAAGCACCTCAGATCCCGTTGCGGCACCAAAAAACAATGCATTTGGCGCTATTTTTATAGAATTTGGCGATACTAAAAAATGCTGCACTTTTTCAGGGCTTGAATTGGTCCCAAAAAGCAGAAAAAAGCTAATTGCCGCTCTCAGCTGCATGCGCAAAGGTCCCAAATGCATTCAAACCCTTTGGGACCATCCGAAAAAAATTCCTTTTGTGCAAAAGTACAAAGAAATCGCGATATGCCAGATCCTTAGGGAAAAAACCCCATTTTCAGGCATTCCCAGACCCTAAAAAGCTAATTGCCGCTCTCAGCTGCATGCGCAAAGGTCCCAAATGCATTCAAACCCTTTGGGACCATCCGAAAAAAATTCCTTTTGTGCAAAAGTACAAAGAAATCGCGATATGTGAGATCCTTAGGGAAAAAACCCCATTTTGGAGCATTCCCAGAGGCTAAAAAAGGTGTTGCACGTGCTCAGGTGCGCTAAAAATGCTCCCCAGAGGCCCCAAAAAATGCAAATCCCTCGGGGCTATCAGAAAAAAAAGTTTATTGTGTAGAAAGTCTGCGATTTTGTCCATAAGGTGGATATTTCCGTTTTCAGAGGGGTGGGGTGGGTCCCTCAAAAAAGTGCTGATTTTGGTGCAACGGCCCCGGCATAAAAGCACCTCAGATCCCGTTGCGGCACCAAAAAACAATGCATTTGGCGCTATTTTTATAGAATTTGGCGATACTAAAAAATGCTGCACTTTTTCAGGGCTTGAATTGGTCCCAAAAAGCAGAAAAAAGCTAATTGCCGCTCTCAGCTGCATGCGCAAAGGTCCCAAATGCATTCAAACCCTTTGGGACCATCCGACAAAAATTCCTTTTTTGCAAAAGTACAAAGAAATCGCGATATGCCAGATCCTTAGGGAAAAAACCCCATTTTCAGGCATTCCCAGACCCTAAAAAGCTAATTGCCGCTCTCAGCTGCATGCGCAAAGGTCCCAAATGTATTCAAACCCTTTGGGACCATCCGAAAAAAATTCCTTTTGTGCAAAAGTACAAAGAAATCGCGATATGCCAGATCTTTAGGGAAAAAACCCCATTTTCAGGCATTCCCAGACCCTAACAAGCTAATTGCCGCTCTCGCCTGCATGCGCAAAAGTCCCAAATGCATTCAAACCCTTTGGGACCATCCGAAAAAAATTCCTTTTGTGCAAAAGTACAAAGAAATCGCGATATGTGAGATCCTTAGGGAAAAAACCCCATTTTGGAGCATTCCCAGAGGCTAAAAAAGGTGTTGCACGTGCTCAGGTGCGCTAAAAATGCTCCCCAGAGGCCCCAAAAAATGCAAATCCCTCGGGGCTATCAGAAAAAAAAGTTTATTGTGTAGAAAGTCTGCGATTTTGTCCATAAGGTGGATATTTCCGTTTTCAGAGGGGTGGGCTGGGTCCCTCAAAAAAGTGCTGATTTTGGTGCAACGGCCCCAGCATAAAAACACCTCAGATCCCGTTGCGGCACCAAAAAACAATGCATTTGGCGCTATTTTTATAGAATTTGGCGATACTAAAAAATGCTGCACTTTTTCAGGGCTTGAATTGGTCCCAAAAAGCAGAAAAAAGCTAATTGCCGCTCTCAGCTGCATGCGCAAAGGTCCCAAATGCATTCAAACCCTTTGGGACCATCCGACAAAAATTCCTTTTGTGCAAAAGTACAAAGAAATCGCGATATGCCAGATCCTTAGGGAAAAAACCCCATTTTCAGGCATTCCCAGACACTAAAAAGCTAATTGCCGCTCTCAGCTGCATGCGCAAAGGTCCCAAATGCATTCAAACCCTTTGGGACCATCCGAAAAAAATTCCTTTTGTGCAAAAGTACAAAGAAATCGCGATATGTGAGATCCTTAGAAAAAAAACCCCATTTTGGAGCATTCCCAGAGGCTAAAAAAGGTGTTGCACGTGCTCAGGTGCGCTAAAAATGCTCCCCAGAGGCCCCAAAAAATGCAAATCCCTCGGGGCTATCAGAAAAAAAAGTTTATTGTGTAGAAAGTCTGCGATTTTGTCCATAAGGTGGATATATCCGTTTTCAGAGGGGTGGGGTGGGTCCCTCAAAAAAGTGCTGATTTTGGTGCAACGGCCCCAGCATAAAAGCACCTCAGATCCCGTTGCGGCACCAAAAAACAATGCATTTGGCGCTATTTTTATAGAATTTGGCGATACTAAAAAATGCTGCACTTTTTCAGGGCTTGAATTGGTCCCAAAAAGCAGAAAAAAGCTAATTGCCGCTCTCAGCTGCATGCGCAAAGGTCCCAAATGCATTCAAACCCTTTGGGACCATCCGACAAAAATTCCTTTTGTGCAAAAGTACAAAGAAATCGCGATATGCCAGATCCTTAGGGAAAAAACCCCATTTTCAGGCATTCCCAGACCCTAAAAAGCTAATTGCCGCTCTCGGCTGCATGCGCAAAGGTCCCAAATGCATTCAAACCCTTTGGGACCATCCGAAAAAAATTCCTTTTGTGCAAAAGTACAAAGAAATCGCGATATGCCAGATCCTTAGGGAAAAAACCCCATTTTCAGGCATTCCCAGACCCTAAAAAGCTAATTGCCGCTCTCAGCTGCATGCGCAAAGGTCCCAAATGCATTCAAACCCTTTGGGACCATCCGAAAAAAATTCCTTTTGTGCAAAAGTACAAAGAAATCGCGATATGTGAGATCCTTAGGGAAAAAACCCCATTTTGGAGCATTCCCAGAGGCTAAAAAAGGTGTTGCACGTGCTCAGGTGCGCTAAAAATGCTCCCCAGAGGCCCCAAAAAATGCAAATCCCTCGGGGCTATCAGAAAAAAAAGTTTATTGTGTAGAAAGTCTGCGATTTTGTCCATAAGGTGGATATTTCCGTTTTCAGAGGGGTGGGGTGGGTCCCTCAAAAAAGTGCTGATTTTGGTGCAACGGCCCCAGCATAAAAGCACCTCAGATCCCGTTGCGGCACCAAAAACAATGCATTTGGCGCTATTTTTATAGAATTTGGCGATACTAAAAAATGCTGCACTTTTTCAGGGCTTGAATTGGTCCCAAAAAGCAGAAAAAAGCTAATTGCCGCTCTCAGCTGCATGGCGCAAAGGTCCCAAATGCATTCAAACCCTTTGGGACCATCCGACAAAAATTCCTTTGTGCAAAAGTACAAGAAATCGCGATATGCCAGATCCTTAGGGAAAAAACCCCATTTTCAGGCATTCCCAGACCCTAAAAAGCTAATTGCCGCTCTCGGCTGCATGCGCAAAGGTCCCAAATGCATTCAAACCCTTTGGGACCATCCGAAAAAAATTCCTTTTGTGCAAAAGTACAAAGAAATCGCGATATCCCAGATCCTTAGGGAAAAACCCCATTTTCAGGCATTCCCAGACCCTAAAAAGCTAATTGCCGCTCTCCGCTGCATGCGCAAAGGTCCCAAATGCATTCAAACCCTTTGGACCATCCGACAAAAATTCCTTTTGTGCAAAAGTACAAAGAAATCGCGATATGCCAGATCCTTAGGGAAAAACCCCCATTTTCAGGCATTCCCAGACCCTAAAAAGCTAATTGCCGCTCTCGGCTGCATGCGCAAAGGTCCCAAATGCATTCAAACCCTTTGGGACCATCCGACAAAAATTCCTTTTGTGCAAAAGTACAAAGAAATCGCGATATGCCAGATCCTTAGGGAAAAAACCCCATTTTCAGGCATTCCCAGACCCTAAAAAGCTAATTGCCGCTCTCAGCTGCATGCGCAAATGTCCCAAATGCATTCAAACCCTTTGGGACCATCCGAAAAAAATTCCTTTTCTGCAAAAGTACAAAGAAATCGCGATATGTGAGATCCTTAGGGAAAAAACCCCATTTTGGAGCATTCCCAGAGGCTAAAAAGGGTGTTGCACGTGCTCAGGTGCGCTAAAAATGCTCCCCAGAGGCCCCAAAAAATGCAAATCCCTCGGGGCTATCAGAAAAAAAAGTTTATTGTGTAGAAAGTCTGCGATTTTGTCCATAAGGTGGATATTTCCGTTTTCAAAGGGGTTGGGTGGGTCCCTCAAAAAAGTGCTGATTTTGGTGTAACGGCCCCAGCATAAAAGCACCTCAGATCCCGTTGCGGCACCAAAAAACAATGCATTTGGCGCTATTTTTATAGAATTTGGGGATACTAAAAAATGCTGCACTTTTTCAGGGCTTGAATTGGTCCCAAAAAAGCAGAAAAAAGCTAATTGCCGCTCTCAGCTGCATGCGCAAAGGTCCCAAATGCATTCAAACCCTTTGGGACCATCCGACAAAAATTCCTTTTGTGCAAAAGTACAAAGAAATCGCGATATGCCAGATCCCTAGGGAAAAAACCCCATTTTCAGGCATTCCCAGACCCTAAAAAGCTAATTGCCGCTCTCGGCTGCATGCGCAAAGGTCCCAAATGCATTCAAACCCTTTGGGACCATCCGAAAAAAATTCCTTTTGTGCAAAAGTACAAAGAAATCGCGATATGCCAGATCCTTAGGGAAAAAACCCCATTTTCAGGCATTCCCAGACCCTAAAAAGCTAATTGCCGCTCTCAGCTGCATGCGCAAAGGTCCCAAATGCATTCAAACCCTTTGGGACCATCCGAAAAAAATTCCTTTTGTCCAAAAGTACAAAGAAATCGCGATATGTGAGATCCTTAGGGAAAAAACCCCATTTTGGAGCATTCCCAGAGGCTAAAAAAGGTGTTGCACGTGCTCAGGTGCGCTAAAAATGCTCCCCAGAGGCCCCAAAAAATGCAAATCCCTCGGGGCTATCAGAAAAAAAAGTTTATTGTGTAGAAAGTCTGCGATTTTGTCCATAAGGTGGATATTTCCGTTTTCAGAGGGGTGGGGTGGGTCCCTCAAAAAAGTGCTGATTTTGGTGCAACGGCCCCAGCATAAAAGCACCTCAGATCCCGTTGCGGCACCAAAAAACAATGCATTTGGCGCTATTTTTATAGAATTTGGCGATACTAAAAAATGCTGCACTTTTTCAGGGCTTGAATTGGTCGCAAAAAAGCAGAAAAAAGCTAATTGCCGCTCTCAGCTGCATGCGCAAAGGTCCCAAATGCATTCAAACCCTTTGGGACCATCCGACAAAAATTCCTTTTGTGCAAAAGTACAAAGAAATCGCGATATGCCAGATCCTTAGGGAAAAAACCCCATTTTCAGGCATTCCCAGACCCTAAAAAGCTAATTGCCGCTCTCGGCTGCATGCGCAAAGGTCCCAAATGCATTCAAACCCTTTGGGACCATCCGAAAAAAATTCCTTTTGTGCAAAAGTACAAAGAAATCGCGATATGCCAGATCCTTAGGGAAAAAACCCCATTTTCAGGCATTCCCAGACCCTAAAAAGCTAATTGCCGCTCTCAGCTGCATGCGCAAAGGTCCCAAATGCATTCAAACCCTTTGGGACCATCCGAAAAAAATTCCTTTTGTGCAAAAGTACAAAGAAATCGCGATATGTGAGATCCTTAGGGAAAAAACCCCATTTTGGAGCATTCCCAGAGGCTAAAAAAGGTGTTGCACGTGCTCAGGTGCGCTAAAAATGCTCCCCAGAGGCCCCAAAAAATGCAAATCCCTCGGGGCTATCAGAAAAAAAAGTTTATTGTGTAGAAAGTCTGCGATTTTGTCCATAAGGTGGATATTTCCGTTTTCAGAGGGGTGGGTGGGTCCCTCAAAAAAGTGCTGATTTTGGTGCAACGGCCCCAGCATAAAAGCACCTCAGATCCCGTTGCGGCACCAAAAAACAATGCATTTGGCGCTATTTTTATAGAATTTGGCGATACTAAAAAATGCTGCACTTTTTCAGGGCTTGAATTGGTCCCAAAAAGCAGAAAAAAGCTAATTGCCGCTCTCAGCTGCATGCGCAAAGGTCCCAAATGCATTCAAACCCTTTGGGACCATCCGACAAAAATTCCTTTTGTGCAAAAGTACAAAGAAATCGCGATATGCCAGATCCTTAGGGAAAAAACCCCATTTTCAGGCATTCCCAGACCCTAAAAAGCTAATTGCCGCTCTCGGCTGCATGCGCAAAGGTCCCAAATGCATTCAAACCCTTTGGGACCATCCGAAAAAAATTCCTTTTGTGCAAAAGTACAAAGAAATCGCGATATGTGAGATCCTTAGGGAAAAAACCCCATTTTGGAGCATTCCCAGAGGCTAAAAAAGGTGTTGCACGTGCTCAGGTGCGCTAAAAATGCTCCCCAGAGGCCCCAAAAAATGCAAATCCCTCGGGGCTATCAGAAAAAAAAGTTTATTGTGTAGAAAGTCTGCGATTTTGTCCATAAGGTGGATATTTCCGTTTTCAGAGGGGTGGGGTGGGTCCCTCAAAAAAGTGCTGATTTTGGTGCAACGGCCCCAGCATAAAAGCACCTCAGATCCCGTTGCGGCACCAAAAAACAATGCATTTGGCGCTATTTTTATAGAATTTGGCGATACTAAAAAATGCTGCACTTTTTCAGGGCTTGAATTCGTCCCAAAAAGCAGAAAAAAGCTAATTGCCGCTCTCAGCTGCATGCGCAAAGGTCCCAAACGCATTCAAACCCTTTGGGACCATCCGAAAAACATTCCTTTTGTGCAAAAGTACAAAGAAATCGCGATATGCCAGATCCTTAGGGAAAAAACCCCATTTTCAGGCATTCCCAGACCCTAAAAAGCTAATTGCCGCTCTCAGCTGCATGCGCAAAGGTCCCAAATGCATTCAAACCCTTTGGGACCATCCGAAAAAAATTCCTTTTGTGCAAAAGTACAAAGAAATCGCGATATGGGAGATCCTTAGGGAAAAAACCCCATTTTGGAGCATTCCCAGAGGCTAAAAAAGGTGTTGCACGTGCTCAGGTGCGCTAAAAATGCTCCCCAGAGGCCCCAATAAATGCAAATCCCTCGGGGCTATCAGAAAAAAAAGTTTATTGTGTAGAAAGTCTGCGATTTTGTCCATAAGGTGGATATTTCCGTTTTCAGAGGGGTGGGGTGGGTCCCTCAAAAAAGTGCTGATTTTGGTGCAACGGCCCCAGCATAAAAGCACCTCAGATCCCGTTGCGGCACCAAAAAACAATGCATTTGGCGCTATTTTTATAGAATTTGGCGATACTAAAAAATGCTGCACTTTTTCAGGGCTTGAATTGGTCCCAAAAAGCAGAAAAAAGCTAATTGCCGCTCTCAGCTGCATGCGCAAAGGTCCCAAATGCATTCAAACCCTTTGGGACCATCCGACAAAAATTCCTTTTGTGCAAAAGTACAAAGAAATCGCGATATGCCAGATCCTTAGGGAAAAAACCCCATTTTCAGGCATTCCCAGACCCTAAAAAGCTAATTGTCGCTCTCGGCTGCATGCGCAAAGGTCCCAAATGCATTCAAACCCTTTGGGACCATCCGACAAAAATTCCTTTTGTGCAAAAGTACAAAGAAATCGCGATATGCCAGATCCTTAGGGAAAAAACCCCATTTTCAGGCATTCCCAGACCCTAAAAAGCTAATTGCCGCTCTCGGCTGCATGCGCAAAGGTCCCAAAATCATTCAAACCCTTTGGGACCATCCGAAAAAAATTCCTTTTGTGCAAAAGTACAAAGAAATCGCGATATGTGAGATCCTTAGGGAAAAAACCCCATTTTGGAGCATTCCCAGAGGCTAAAAAAGGTGTTGCACGTGCTCAGGTGCGCTAAAAATGCTCCCCAGAGGCCCCAAAAAATGCAAATCCCTCGGGGCTATCAGAAAAAAAAGTTTATTGTGTAGAAAGTCTGCGATTTTGTCCATAAGGTGGATATTTCCGTTTTCAGAGGGGTGGGGTGGGTCCCTCAAAAAAGTGCTGATTTTGGTGCAACGGCCCCAGCATAAAAGCACCTCAGATCCCGTTGCGGCACCAAAAAACAATGCATTTGGCGCTATTTTTATAGAATTTGGCGATACTAAAAAATGCTGCACTTTTTCAGGGCTTGAATTGGTCCCAAAAAGCAGAAAAAAGCTAATTGCCGCTCTCAGCTGCATGCGCAAAGGTCCCAAATGCATTCAAACCCTTTGGGACCATCCGAAAAAAATTCCTTTTGTGCAAAAGTACAAAGAAATCGCGATATGCCAGATCCTTAGGGAAAAAACCCCATTTTCAGGCATTCCCAGACCCTAAAAAGCTAATTGCCGCTCTCAGCTGCATGCGCAAAGGTCCCAAATGCATTCAAACCCTTTGGGACCATCCGAAAAAAATTCCTTTTGTGCAAAAGTACAAAGAAATCGCGATATGCCAGATCCTTAGGGAAAAAACCCCATTTTCAGGCATTCCCAGACCCTAAAAAGCTAATTGCCGCTCTCAGCTGCATGCGCAAAGGTCCCAAATGCATTCAAACCCTTTGGGACCATCCGAAAAAAATTCCTTTTGTGCAAAAGTACAAAGAAATCGCGATATGTGAGATCCTTAGGGAAAAAACCCCATTTTGGAGCATTCCCAGAGGCTAAAAAAGGTGTTGCACGTGCTCAGGTGCGCTAAAAATGCTCCCCAGAGGCCCCAAAAAATGCAAATCCCTCGGGGCTATCAGAAAAAAAAGTTTATTGTGTAGAAAGTCTGCGATTTTGTCCATAAGGTGGATATTTCCGTTTTCAGAGGGGTGGGGTGGGTCCCTCAAAAAAGTGCTGATTTTGGTGCAACGGCCCCAGCATAAAAGCACCTCAGATCCCGTTGCGGCACCAAAAAACAATGCATTTGGCGCTATTTTTATAGAATTTGGCGATACTAAAAAATGCTGCACTTTTTCAGGGCTTGAATTGGTCCCAAAAAGCAGAAAAAAGCTAATTGCCGCTCTCAGCTGCATGCGCAAAGGTCCCAAATGCATTCAAACCCTTTGGGACCATCCGACAAAAATTCCTTTTGTGCAAAAGTACAAAGAAATCGCGATATGCCAGATCCTTAGGGAAAAAACCCCATTTTCAGGCATTCCCAGACCCTAAAAAGCTAATTGCCGCTCTCGGCTGCATGCGCAAAGGTCCCAAATGCATTCAAACCCTTTGGGACCATCCGAAAAAAATTCCTTTTGTGCAAAAGTACAAAGAAATCGCGATATGTGAGATCCTTAGGGAAAAAACCCCATTTTGGAGCATTCCCAGAGGCTAAAAAAGGTGTTGCACGTGCTCAGGTGCGCTAAAAATGCTCCCCAGAGGCCCCAAAAAATGCAAATCCCTCGGGGCTATCAGAAAAAAAAGTTTATTGTGTAGAAAGTCTGCGATTTTGTCCATAAGGTGGATATTTCCGTTTTCAGAGGGGTGGGGTGGGTCCCTCAAAAAAGTGCTGATTTTGGTGCAACGGCCCCAGCATAAAAGCACCTCAGATCCCGTTGCGGCACCAAAAAACAATGCATTTGGCGCTATTTTTATAGAATTTGGCGATACTAAAAAATGCTGCACTTTTTCAGGGCTTGAATTCGTCCCAAAAAGTAGAAAAAAGCTAATTGCCGCTCTCAGCTGCATGCGCAAAGGTCCCAAATGCATTCAAACCCTTTGGGACCATCCGAAAAACATTCCTTTTGTGCAAAAGTACAAAGAAATCGCGATATGCCAGATCCTTAGGGAAAAAACCCCATTTTCAGGCATTCCCAGACCCTAAAAAGCTAATTGCCGCTCTCAGCTGCATGCGCAAAGGTCCCAAATGCATTCAAACCCTTTGGGACCATCCGAAAAAAATTCCTTTTGTGCAAAAGTACAAAGAAATCGCGATATGGGAGATCCTTAGGGAAAAAACCCCATTTTGGAGCATTCCCAGAGGCTAAAAAAGGTGTTGCACGTGCTCAGGTGCGCTAAAAATGCTCCCCAGAGGCCCCAATAAATGCAAATCCCTCGGGGCTATCAGAAAAAAAAGTTTATTGTGTAGAAAGTCTGCGATTTTGTCCATAAGGTGGATATTTCCGTTTTCAGAGGGGTGGGGTGGGTCCCTCAAAAAAGTGCTGATTTTGGTGCAACGGCCCCAGCATAAAAGCACCTCAGATCCCGTTGCGGCACCAAAAAACAATGCATTTGGCGCTATTTTTATAGAATTTGGCGATACTAAAAAATGCTGCACTTTTTCAGGGCTTGAATTGGTCCCAAAAAGCAGAAAAAAGCTAATTGCCGCTCTCAGCTGCATGCGCAAAGGTCCCAAATGCATTCAAACCCTTTGGGACCATCCGACAAAAATTCCTTTTGTGCAAAAGTACAAAGAAATCGCGATATGCCAGATCCTTAGGGAAAAAACCCCATTTTCAGGCATTCCCAGACCCTAAAAAGCTAATTGTCGCTCTCGGCTGCATGCGCAAAGGTCCCAAATGCATTCAAACCCTTTGGGACCATCCGACAAAAATTCCTTTTGTGCAAAAGTACAAAGAAATCGCGATATGCCAGATCCTTAGGGAAAAAACCCCATTTTCAGGCATTCCCAGACCCTAAAAAGCTAATTGCCGCTCTCGGCTGCATGCGCAACGGTCCCAAAATCATTCAAACCCTTTGGGACCATCCGAAAAAAATTCCTTTTGTGCAAAAGTACAAAGAAATCGCGATATGTGAGATCCTTAGGGAAAAAACCCCATTTTGGAGCATTCCCAGAGGCTAAAAAAGGTGTTGCACGTGCTCAGGTGCGCTAAAAATGCTCCCCAGAGGCCCCAAAAAATGCAAATCCCTCGGGGCTATCAGAAAAAAAAGTTTATTGTGTAGAAAGTCTGCGATTTTGTCCATAAGGTGGATATTTCCGTTTTCAGAGGGGTGGGGTGGGTCCCTCAAAAAAGTGCTGATTTTGGTGCAACGGCCCCAGCATAAAAGCACCTCAGATCCCGTTGCGGCACCAAAAAACAATGCATTTGGCGCTATTTTTATAGAATTTGGCGATACTAAAAAATGCTGCACTTTTTCAGGGCTTGAATTGGTCCCAAAAAGCAGAAAAAAGCTAATTGCCGCTCTCAGCTGCATGCGCAAAGGTCCCAAATGCATTCAAACCCTTTGGGACCATCCGAAAAAAATTCCTTTTGTGCAAAAGTACAAAGAAATCGCGATATGCCAGATCCTTAGGGAAAAAACCCCATTTTCAGGCATTCCCAGACCCTAAAAAGCTAATTGCCGCTCTCAGCTGCATGCGCAAAGGTCCCAAATGCATTCAAACCCTTTGGGACCATCCGAAAAAAATTCCTTTTGTGCAAAAGTACAAAGAAATCGCGATATGCCAGATCCTTAGGGAAAAAACCCCATTTTCAGGCATTCCCAGACCCTAAAAAGCTAATTGCCGCTCTCAGCTGCATGCGCAAAGGTCCCAAATGCATTCAAACCCTTTGGGACCATCCGAAAAAAATTCCTTTTGTGCAAAAGTACAAAGAAATCGCGATATGTGAGATCCTTAGGGAAAAAACCCCATTTTGGAGCATTCCCAGAGGCTAAAAAAGGTGTTGCACGTGCTCAGGTGCGCTAAAAATGCTCCCCAGAGGCCCCAAAAAATGCAAATCCCTCGGGGCTATCAGAAAAAAAAGTTTATTGTGTAGAAAGTCTGCGATTTTGTCCATAAGGTGGATATTTCCGTTTTCAGAGGGGTGGGGTGGGTCCCTCAAAAAAGTGCTGATTTTGGTGCAACGGCCCCGGCATAAAAGCACCTCAGATCCCGTTGCGGCACCAAAAAACAATGCATTTGGCGCTATTTTTATAGAATTTGGCGATACTAAAAAATGCTGCACTTTTTCAGGGCTTGAATTGGTCCCAAAAAGCAGAAAAAAGCTAATTGCCGCTCTCAGCTGCATGCGCAAAGGTCCCAAATGCATTCAAACCCTTTGGGACCATCCGACAAAAATTCCTTTTGTGCAAAAGTACAAAGAAATCGCGATATGTCAGGTCCTTAGGGAAAAAACCCCATTTTCAGGCATTCCCAGACCCTAAAAAGCTAATTGCCGCTCTCGGCTGCATGCGCAAAGGTCCCAAATGCATTCAAACCCTTTGGGACCATCCGAGAAAAATTCCTTTTGTGCAAAAGTACAAAGAAATCGCGATATGTGAGATCCTTAGGGAAAAAACCCCATTTTGGAGCATTCCCAGAGGCTAAAAAAGGTGTTGCACGTGCTCAGGTGCGCTAAAAATGCTCCCCAGAGGCCCCAAAAAATGCAAATCCCTCGGGGCTATCAGAAAAAAAAGTTTATTGTGTAGAAAGTCTGCGATTTTGTCCATAAGGTGGATATTTCCGTTTTCAGAGGGGTGGGGTGGGTCCCTCAAAAAAGTGCTGATTTTGGTGCAACGGCCCCAGCATAAAAGCACCTCAGATCCCGTTGCGGCACCAAAAAACAATGCATTTGGCGCTATTTTTATAGAATTTGGCGATACTAAAAAATGCTGCACTTTTTCAGGGCTTGAATTGGTCCCAAAAAGCAGAAAAAAGCTAATTGCCGCTCTCAGCTGCATGCGCAAAGGTCCCAAATGCATTCAAACCCTTTGGGACCATCCGAAAAAAATTCCTTTTGTGCAAAAGTACAAAGAAATCGCGATATGCCAGATCCTTAGGGAAAAAACCCCATTTTCAGGCATTCCCAGACCCTTAAAAGCTAATTGCCGCTCTCAGCTGCATGCGCAAAGGTCCCAAATGCATTCAAACCCTTTGGGACCATCCGAAAAAAATTCCTTTTGTGCAAAAGTACAAAGAAATCGCGATATGTGAGATCCTTAGGGAAAAAACCCCATTTTGGAGCATTCCCAGAGGCTAAAAAAGGTGTTGCACGTGCTCAGGTGCGCTAAAAATGCTCCCCAGAGGCCCCAAAAAATGCAAATCCCTCGGGGCTATCAGAAAAAAAAGTTTATTGTGTAGAAAGTCTGCGATTTTGTCCATAAGGTGGATATTTCCGTTTTCAGAGGGGTGGGGTGGGTCCCTCAAAAAAGTGCTGATTTTGGTGCAACGGCCCCAGCATAAAAGCACCTCAGATCCCGTTGCGGCACCAAAAAACAATGCATTTGGCGCTATTTTTATAGAATTTGGCGATACTAAAAAATGCTGCACTTTTTCAGGGCTTGAATTCGTCCCAAAAAGCAGAAAAAAGCTAATTGCCGCTCTCAGCTGCATGCGCAAAGGTCCCAAATGCATTCAAACCCTTTGGGACCATCCGAAAAACATTCCTTTTGTGCAAAAGTACAAAGAAATCGCGATATGCCAGATCCTTAGGGAAAAAACCCCATTTTCAGGCATTCCCAGACCCTAAAAAGCTAATTGCCGCTCTCAGCTGCATGCGCAAAGGTCCCAAATGCATTCAAACCCTTTGGGACCATCCGAAAAAAATTCCTTTTGTGCAAAAGTACAAAGAAATCGCGATATGGGAGATCCTTAGGGAAAAAACCCCATTTTGGAGCATTCCCAGAGGCTAAAGAAGGTGTTGCACGTGCTCAGGTGCGCTAAAAATGCTCCCCAGAGGCCCCAATAAATGCAAATCCCTCGGGGCTATCAGAAAAAAAAGTTTATTGTGTAGAAAGTCTGCGATTTTGTCCATAAGGTGGATATTTCCGTTTTCAGAGGGGTGGGGTGGGTCCCTCAAAAAAGTGCTGATTTTGGTGCAACGGCCCCAGCATAAAAGCACCTCAGATCCCGTTGCGGCACCAAAAAACAATGCATTTGGCGCTATTTTTATAGAATTTGGCGATACTAAAAAATGCTGCACTTTTTCAGGGCTTGAATTGGTCCCAAAAAGCAGAAAAAAGCTAATTGCCGCTCTCAGCTGCATGCGCAAAGGTCCCAAATGCATTCAAACCCTTTGGGACCATCCGACAAAAATTCCTTTTGTGCAAAAGTACAAAGAAATCGCGATATGCCAGATCCTTAGGGAAAAAACCCCATTTTCAGGCATTCCCAGACCCTAAAAAGCTAATTGTCGCTCTCGGCTGCATGCGCAAAGGTCCCAAATGCATTCAAACCCTTTGGGACCATCCGACAAAAATTCCTTTTGTGCAAAAGTACAAAGAAATCGCGATATGCCAGATCCTTAGGGAAAAAACCCCATTTTCAGGCATTCCCAGACCCTAAAAAGCTAATTGCCGCTCTCGGCTGCATGCGCAAAGGTCCCAAAATCATTCAAACCCTTTGGGACCATCCGAAAAAAATTCCTTTTGTGCAAAAGTACAAAGAAATCGCGATATGTGAGATCCTTAGGGAAAAAACCCCATTTTGGAGCATTCCCAGAGGCTAAAAAAGGTGTTGCACGTGCTCAGGTGCGCTAAAAATGCTCCCCAGAGGCCCCAAAAAATGCAAATCCCTCGGGGCTATCAGAAAAAAAAGTTTATTGTGTAGAAAGTCTGCGATTTTGTCCATAAGGTGGATATTTCCGTTTTCAGAGGGGTGGGGTGGGTCCCTCAAAAAAGTGCTGATTTTGGTGCAACGGCCCCAGCATAAAAGCACCTCAGATCCCGTTGCGGCACCAAAAAACAATGCATTTGGCGCTATTTTTATAGAATTTGGCGATACTAAAAAATGCTGCACTTTTTCAGGGCTTGAATTGGTCCCAAAAAGCAGAAAAAAGCTAATTGCCGCTCTCAGCTGCATGCGCAAAGGTCCCAAATGCATTCAAACCCTTTGGGACCATCCGAAAAAAATTCCTTTTGTGCAAAAGTACAAAGAAATCGCGATATGCCAGATCCTTAGGGAAAAAACCCCATTTTCAGGCATTCCCAGACCCTAAAAAGCTAATTGCCGCTCTCAGCTGCATGCGCAAAGGTCCCAAATGCATTCAAACCCTTTGGGACCATCCGAAAAAAATTCCTTTTGTGCAAAAGTACAAAGAAATCGCGATATGCCAGATCCTTAGGGAAAAAACCCCATTTTCAGGCATTCCCAGACCCTAAAAAGCTAATTGCCGCTCTCAGCTGCATGCGCAAAGGTCCCAAATGCATTCAAACCCTTTGGGACCATCCGAAAAAAATTCCTTTTGTGCAAAAGTACAAAGAAATCGCGATATGTGAGATCCTTAGGGAAAAAACCCCATTTTGGAGCATTCCCAGAGGCTAAAAAAGGTGTTGCACGTGCTCAGGTGCGCTAAAAATGCTCCCCAGAGGCCCCAAAAAATGCAAATCCCTCGGGGCTATCAGAAAAAAAAGTTTATTGTGTAGAAAGTCTGCGATTTTGTCCATAAGGTGGATATTTCCGTTTTCAGAGGGGTGGGGTGGGTCCCTCAAAAAAGTGCTGATTTTGGTGCAACGGCCCCGGCATAAAAGCACCTCAGATCCCGTTGCGGCACCAAAAAACAATGCATTTGGCGCTATTTTTATAGAATTTGGCGATACTAAAAAATGCTGCACTTTTTCAGGGCTTGAATTGGTCCCAAAAAGCAGAAAAAAGCTAATTGCCGCTCTCAGCTGCATGCGCAAAGGTCCCAAATGCATTCAAACCCTTTGGGACCATCCGACAAAAATTCCTTTTGTGCAAAAGTACAAAGAAATCGCGATATGTCAGGTCCTTAGGGAAAAAACCCCATTTTCAGGCATTCCCAGACCCTAAAAAGCTAATTGCCGCTCTCGGCTGCATGCGCAAAGGTCCCAAATGCATTCAAACCCTTTGGGACCATCCGAAAAAAATTCCTTTTGTGCAAAAGTACAAAGAAATCGCGATATGTGAGATCCTTAGGGAAAAAACCCCATTTTGGAGCATTCCCAGAGGCTAAAAAAGGTGTTGCACGTGCTCAGGTGCGCTAAAAATGCTCCCCAGAGGCCCCAAAAAATGCAAATCCCTCGGGGCTATCAGAAAAAAAAGTTTATTGTGTAGAAAGTCTGCGATTTTGTCCATAAGGTGGATATTTCCGTTTTCAGAGGGGTGGGGTGGGTCCCTCAAAAAAGTGCTGATTTTGGTGCAACGGCCCCAGCATAAAAGCACCTCAGATCCCGTTGCGGCACCAAAAAACAATGCATTTGGCGCTATTTTTATAGAATTTGGCGATACTAAAAAATGCTGCACTTTTTCAGGGCTTGAATTGGTCCCAAAAAGCAGAAAAAAGCTAATTGCCGCTCTCAGCTGCATGCGCAAAGGTCCCAAATGCATTCAAACCCTTTGGGACCATCCGAAAAAAATTCCTTTTGTGCAAAAGTACAAAGAAATCGCGATATGCCAGATCCTTAGGGAAAAAACCCCATTTTCAGGCATTCCCAGACCCTAAAAAGCTAATTGCCGCTCTCAGCTGCATGCGCAAAGGTCCCAAATGCATTCAAACCCTTTGGGACCATCCGAAAAAAATTCCTTTTGTGCAAAAGTACAAAGAAATCGCGATATGTGACATCCTTAGGGAAAAAACCCCATTTTGGAGCATTCCCAGAGGCTAAAAAAGGTGTTGCACGTGCTCAGGTGCGCTAAAAATGCTCCCCAGAGGCCCCAAAAAATGCAAATCCCTCGGGGCTATCAGAAAAAAAAGTTTATTGTGTAGAAAGTCTGCGATTTTGTCCATAAGGTGGATATTTCCGTTTTCAGAGGGGTGGGGTGGGTCCCTCAAAAAAGTGCTGATTTTGGTGCAACGGCCCCAGCATAAAAGCACCTCAGATCCCGTTGCGGCACCAAAAAACAATGCATTTGGCGCTATTTTTATAGAATTTGGCGATACTAAAAAATGCTGCACTTTTTCAGGGCTTGAATTGGTCCCAAAAAGCAGAAAAAAGCTAATTGCCGCTCTCAGCTGCATGCGCAAAGGTCCCAAATGCATTCAAACCCTTTGGGACCATCCGACAAAAATTCCTTTTGTGCAAAAGTACAAAGAAATCGCGATATGCCAGATCCTTAGGGAAAAAACCCCATTTTCAGGCATTCCCAGACCCTAAAAAGCTAGTTGCCGCTCTCGGCTGCATGCGCAAAGGTCCCAAATGCATTCAAACCCTTTGGGACCATCCGAAAAAAATTCCTTTTGTGCAAAAGTACAAAGAAATCGCGATATGCCAGATCCTTAGGGAAAAAACCCCATTTTCAGGCATTCCCAGACCCTAAAAAGCTAATTGCCGCTCTCGGCTGCATGCGCAAAGGTCCCAAATGCATTCAAACCCTTTGGGACCATCCGAAAAAAATTCCTTTTGTGCAAAAGTACAAAGAAATCGCGATATGTGAGATCCTTAGGGAAAAAACCCCATTTTGGAGCATTCCCAGAGGCTAAAAAAGGTGTTGCACGTGCTCAGGTGCGCTAAAAATGCTCCCCAGAGGCCCCAAAAATGCAAATCCCTCGGGGCTATCAGAAAAAAAAGTTTATTGTGTAGAAAGTCTGCGATTTTGTCCATAAGGTGGATATTTCCGTTTTCAGAGGGGTGGGGTGGGTCCCTCAAAAAAGTGCTGATTTTGGTGCAACGGCCCCAGCATAAAAGCACCTCAGATCCCGTTGCGGCACCAAAAAACAATGCATTTGGCGCTATTTTTATAGAATTTGGCGATACTAAAAAATGCTGCACTTTTTCAGGGCTTGAATTGGTCCCAAAAAGCAGAAAAAAGCTAATTGCCACTCTCAGCTGCATGCGCAAAGGTCCCAAATGCATTCAAACCCTTTGGGACCATCCGAAAAAAATTCCTTTTGTGCAAAAGTACAAAGAAATCGCGATATGCCAGATCCTTAGGGAAAAAACCCCATTTTCAGGCATTCCCAGACCCTAAAAAGCTAATTGCCGCTCTCAGCTGCATGCGCAAAGGTCCCAAATGCATTCAAACCCTTTGGGACCATCCGAAAAAAATTCCTTTTGTGCAAAAGTACAAAGAAATCGCGATATGCCAGATCCTTAGGGAAAAAACCCCATTTTCAGGCATTCCCAGACCCTAAAAAGCTAATTGCCGCTCTCAGCTGCATGCGCAAAGGTCCCAAATGCATTCAAACCCTTTGGGACCATCCGAAAAAAATTCCTTTTGTGCAAAAGTACAAAGAAATCGCGATATGTGACATCCTTAGGGAAAAAACCCCATTTTGGAGCATTCCCAGAGGCTAAAAAAGGTGTTGCACGTGCTCAGGTGCGCTAAAAATGCTCCCCAGAGGCCCCAAAAAATGCAAATCCCTCGGGGCTATCAGAAAAAAAAGTTTATTGTGTAGAAAGTCTGCGATTTTGTCCATAAGGTGGATATTTCCGTTTTCAGAGGGGTGGGGTGGGTCCCTCAAAAAAGTGCTGATTTTGGTGCAACGGCCCCAGCATAAAAGCACCTCAGATCCCGTTGCGGCACCAAAAAACAATGCATTTGGCGCTATTTTTATAGAATTTGGCGATACTAAAAAATGCTGCACTTTTTCAGGGCTTGAATTGGTCCCAAAAAGCAGAAAAAAGCTAATTGCCGCTCTCAGCTGCATGCGCAAAGGTCCCAAATGCATTCAAACCCTTTGGGACCATCCGACAAAAATTCCTTTTGTGCAAAAGTACAAAGAAATCGCGATATGCCAGATCCTTAGGGAAAAAACCCCATTTTCAGGCATTCCCAGACCCTAAAAAGCTAGTTGCCGCTCTCGGCTGCATGCGCAAAGGTCCCAAATGCATTCAAACCCTTTGGGACCATCCGAAAAAAATTCCTTTTGTGCAAAAGTACAAAGAAATCGCGATATGCCAGATCCTTAGGGAAAAAACCCCATTTTCAGGCATTCCCAGACCCTAAAAAGCTAATTGCCGCTCTCGGCTGCATGCGCAAAGGTCCCAAATGCATTCAAACCCTTTGGGACCATCCGAAAAAAATTCCTTTTGTGCAAAAGTACAAAGAAATCGCGATATGTGAGATCCTTAGGGAAAAAACCCCATTTTGGAGCATTCCCAGAGGCTAAAAAAGGTGTTGCACGTGCTCAGGTGCGCTAAAAATGCTCCCCAGAGGCCCCAAAAAATGCAAATCCCTCGGGGCTATCAGAAAAAAAAGTTTATTGTGTAGAAAGTCTGCGATTTTGTCCATAAGGTGGATATTTCCGTTTTCAGAGGGGTGGGGTGGGTCCCTCAAAAAAGTGCTGATTTTGGTGCAACGGCCCCAGCATAAAAGCACCTCAGATCCCGTTGCGGCACCAAAAAACAATGCATTTGGCGCTATTTTTATAGAATTTGGCGATACTAAAAAATGCTGCACTTTTTCAGGGCTTGAATTGGTCCCAAAAAGCAGAAAAAAGCTAATTGCCGCTCTCAGCTGCATGCGCAAAGGTCCCAAATGCATTCAAACCCTTTGGGACCATCCGAAAAAAATTCCTTTTGTGCAAAAGTACAAAGAAATCGCGATATGCCAGATCCTTAGGGAAAAAACCCCATTTTCAGGCATTCCCAGACCCTAAAAAGCTAATTGCCGCTCTCAGCTGCATGCGCAAAGGTCCCAAATGCATTCAAACCCTTTGGGACCATCCGAAAAAAATTCCTTTTGTGCAAAAGTACAAAGAAATCGCGATATGCCAGATCCTTAGGGAAAAAACCCCATTTTCAGGCATTCCCAGACCCTAAAAAGCTAATTGCCGCTCTCAGCTGCATGCGCAAAGGTCCCAAATGCATTCAAACCCTTTGGGACCATCCGAAAAAAATTCCTTTTGTGCAAAAGTACAAAGAAATCGCGATATGTGAGATCCTTAGGGAAAAAACCCCATTTTGGAGCATTCCCAGAGGCTAAAAAAGGTGTTGCACGTGCTCAGGTGCGCTAAAAATGCTCCCCAGAGGCCCCAAAAAATGCAAATCCCTCGGGGCTATCAGAAAAAAAAGTTTATTGTGTAGAAAGTCTGCGATTTTGTCCATAAGGTGGATATTTCCGTTTTCAGAGGGGTGGGGTGGGTCCCTCAAAAAAGTGCTGATTTTGGTGCAACGGCCCCGGCATAAAAGCACCTCAGATCCCGTTGCGGCACCAAAAAACAATGCATTTGGCGCTATTTTTATAGAATTTGGCGATACTAAAAAATGCTGCACTTTTTCAGGGCTTGAATTGGTCCAAAAAGCAGAAAAAAGCTAATTGCCGCTCTCAGCTGCATGCGCAAAGGTCCCAAATGCATTCAAACCCTTTGGGACCATCCGACAAAAATTCCTTTTTTGCAAAAGTACAAAGAAATCGCGATATGCCAGATCCTTAGGGAAAAAACCCCATTTTCAGGCATTCCCAGACCCTAAAAACCTAATTGCCGCTCTCAGCTGCATGCGCAAAGGTCCCAAATGTATTCAAACCCTTTGGGACCATCCGAAAAAAATTCCTTTTGTGCAAAAGTACAAAGAAATCGCGATATGCCAGATCCTTAGGGAAAAAACCCCATTTTCAGGCATTCCCAGACCCTAACAAGCTAATTGCCGCTCTCGCCTGCATGCGCAAAAGTCCCAAATGCATTCAAACCCTTTGGGACCATCCGAAAAAAATTCCTTTTGTGCAAAAGTACAAAGAAATCGCGATATGTGAGATCCTTAGGGAAAAAACCCCATTTTGGAGCATTCCCAGAGGCTAAAAAAGGTGTTGCACGTGCTCAGGTGCGCTAAAAATGCTCCCCAGAGGCCCCAAAAAATGCAAATCCCTCGGGGCTATCAGAAAAAAAAGTTTATTGTGTAGAAAGTCTGCGATTTTGTCCATAAGGTGGATATTTCCGTTTTCAGAGGGGTGGGCTGGGTCCCTCAAAAAAGTGCTGATTTTGGTGCAACGGCCCCAGCATAAAAACACCTCAGATCCCGTTGCGGCACCAAAAAACAATGCATTTGGCGCTATTTTTATAGAATTTGGCGATACTAAAAAATGCTGCACTTTTTTCAGGGCTTGAATTGGTCCCAAAAAGCAGAAAAAAGCTAATTGCCGCTCTCAGCTGCATGCGCAAAGGTCCCAAATGCATTCAAACCCTTTGGGACCATCCGACAAAAATTCCTTTTGTGCAAAAGTACAAAGAAATCGCGATATGCCAGATCCTTAGGGAAAAAACCCCATTTTCAGGCATTCCCAGACCCTAAAAAGCTAATTGCCGCTCTCAGCTGCATGCGCAAAGGTCCCAAATGCATTCAAACCCTTTGGGACCATCCGAAAAAAATTCCTTTTGTGCAAAAGTACAAAGAAATCGCGATATGTGAGATCCTTAGAAAAAAAACCCCATTTTGGAGCATTCCCAGAGGCTAAAAAAGGTGTTGCACGTGCTCAGGTGCGCTAAAAATGCTCCCCAGAGGCCCCAAAAAATGCAAATCCCTCGGGGCTATCAGAAAAAAAAGTTTATTGTGTAGAAAGTCTGCGATTTTGTCCATAAGGTGGATATTTCCGTTTTCAGAGGGGTGGGGTGGGTCCCTCAAAAAAGTGCTGATTTTGGTGCAACGGCCCCAGCATAAAAGCACCTCAGATCCCGTTGCGGCACCAAAAAACAATGCATTTGGCGCTATTTTTATAGAATTTGGCGATACTAAAAAATGCTGCACTTTTTCAGGGCTTGAATTGGTCCCAAAAAGCAGAAAAAAGCTAATTGCCGCTCTCAGCTGCATGCGCAAAGGTCCCAAATGCATTCAAACCCTTTGGGACCATCCGACAAAAATTCCTTTTGTGCAAAAGTACAAAGAAATCGCGATATGCCAGATCCTTAGGGAAAAAACCCCATTTTCAGGCATTCCCAGACCCTAAAAAGCTAATTGCCGCTCTCGGCTGCATGCGCAAAGGTCCCAAATGCATTCAAACCCTTTGGGACCATCCGAAAAAAATTCATTTTGTGCAAAAGTACAAAGAAATCGCGATATGCCAGATCCTTAGGGAAAAAACCCCATTTTCAGGCATTCCCAGACCCTAAAAAGCTAATTGCCGCTCTCAGCTGCATGCGCAAAGGTCCCAAATGCATTCAAACCCTTTGGGACCATCCGAAAAAAATTCCTTTTGTGCAAAAGTACAAAGAAATCGCGATATGTGAGATCTTTAGGGAAAAAACCCCATTTTGGAGCATTCCCAGAGGCTAAAAAAGGTGTTGCACGTGCTCAGGTGCGCTAAAAATGCTCCCCAGAGGCCCCAAAAAATGCAAATCCCTCGGGGCTATCAGAAAAAAAAGTTTATTGTGTAGAAAGTCTGCGATTTTGTCCATAAGGTGGATATTTCCGTTTTCAGAGGGGTGGGGTGGGTCCCTCAAAAAAGTGCTGATTTTGGTGCAACGGCCCCAGCATAAAAGCACCTCAGATCCCGTTGCGGCACCAAAAAACAATGCATTTGGCGCTATTTTTATAGAATTTGGCGATACTAAAAAATGCTGCACTTTTTCAGGGCTTGAATTGGTCCCAAAAAGCAGAAAAAAGCTAATTGCCGCTCTCAGCTGCATGCGCAAAGGTCCCAAATGCATTCAAACCCTTTGGGACCATCCGACAAAAATTCCTTTTGTGCAAAAGTACAAAGAAATCGCGATATGCTGGATCCTTAGGGAAAAAACCCCATTTTCAGGCATTCCCAGACCCTAAAAAGCTAATTGCCGCTCTCGGCTGCATGCGCAAAGGTCCCAAATGCATTCAAACCCTTTGGGACCATCCGACAAAAATTCCTTTTGTGCAAAAGTACAAAGAAATCGCGATATGCCAGATCCTTAGGGAAAAAACCCCATTTTCAGGCATTCCCAGACCCTAAAAAGCTAGTTGCCGCTCTCGGCTGCATGCGCAAAGGTCCCAAATGCATTCAAACCCTTTGGGACCATCCGAAAAAAATTCCTTTTGTGCAAAAGTACAAAGAAATCGCGATATGCCAGATCCTTAGGGAAAAAACCCCATTTTCAGGCATTCCCAGACCCTAAAAAGCTAATTGCCGCTCTCGGCTGCATGCGCAAAGGTCCCAAATGCATTCAAACCCTTTGGGACCATCCGAAAAAAATTCCTTTTGTGCAAAAGTACAAAGAAATCGCGATATGTGAGATCCTTAGGGAAAAAACCCCATTTTGGAGCATTCCCAGAGGCTAAAAAAGGTGTTGCACGTGCTCAGGTGCGCTAAAAATGCTCCCCAGAGGCCCCAAAAAATGCAAATCCCTCGGGGCTATCAGAAAAAAAAGTTTATTGTGTAGAAAGTCTGCGATTTTGTCCATAAGGTGGATATTTCCGTTTTCAGAGGGGTGGGGTGGGTCCCTCAAAAAAGTGCTGATTTTGGTGCAACGGCCCCAGCATAAAAGCACCTCAGATCCCGTTGCGGCACCAAAAAAACAATGCATTTGGCGCTATTTTTATAGAATTTGGCGATACTAAAAAATGCTGCACTTTTTCAGGGCTTGAATTGGTCCCAAAAAGCAGAAAAAAGCTAATTGCCGCTCTCAGCTGCATGCGCAAAGGTCCCAAATGCATTCAAACCCTTTGGGACCATCCGAAAAAAATTCCTTTTGTGCAAAAGTACAAAGAAATCGCGATATGCCAGATCCTTAGGGAAAAAACCCCATTTTCAGGCATTCCCAGACCCTAAAAAGCTAATTGCCGCTCTCAGCTGCATGCGCAAAGGTCCCAAATGCATTCAAACCCTTTGGGACCATCCGACAAAAATTCCTTTTTTGCAAAAGTACAAAGAAATCGCGATATGCCAGATCCTTAGGGAAAAAACCCCATTTTCAGGCATTCCCAGACCCTAAAAAGCTAATTGCCGCTCTCAGCTGCATGCGCAAAGGTCCCAAATGTATTCAAACCCTTTGGGACCATCCGAAAAAAATTCCTTTTGTGCAAAAGTACAAAGAAATCGCGATATGCCAGATCCTTAGGGAAAAAACCCCATTTTCAGGCATTCCCAGACCCTAACAAGCTAATTGCCGCTCTCGCCTGCATGCGCAAAAGTCCCAAATGCATTCAAACCCTTTGGGACCATCCGAAAAAAATTCCTTTTGTGCAAAAGTACAAAGAAATCGCGATATGTGAGATCCTTAGGGAAAAAACCCCATTTTGGAGCATTCCCAGAGGCTAAAAAAGGTGTTGCACGTGCTCAGGTGCGCTAAAAATGCTCCCCAGAGGCCCCAAAAAATGCAAATCCCTCGGGGCTATCAGAAAAAAAAGTTTATTGTGTAGAAAGTCTGCGATTTTGTCCATAAGGTGGATATTTCCGTTTTCAGAGGGGTGGGCTGGGTCCCTCAAAAAAGTGCTGATTTTGGTGCAACGGCCCCAGCATAAAAACACCTCAGATCCCGTTGCGGCACCAAAAAACAATGCATTTGGCGCTATTTTTATAGAATTTGGCGATACTAAAAAATGCTGCACTTTTTCAGGGCTTGAATTGGTCCCAAAAAGCAGAAAAAAGCTAATTGCCGCTCTCAGCTGCATGCGCAAAGGTCCCAAATGCATTCAAACCCTTTGGGACCATCCGACAAAAATTCCTTTTGTGCAAAAGTACAAAGAAATCGCGATATGCCAGATCCTTAGGGAAAAAACCCCATTTTCAGGCATTCCCAGACCCTAAAAAGCTAATTGCCGCTCTCAGCTGCATGCGCAAAGGTCCCAAATGCATTCAAACCCTTTGGGACCATCCGAAAAAAATTCCTTTTGTGCAAAAGTACAAAGAAATCGCGATATGTGAGATCCTTAGAAAAAAAACCCCATTTTGGAGCATTCCCAGAGGCTAAAAAAGGTGTTGCACGTGCTCAGGTGCGCTAAAAATGCTCCCCAGAGGCCCCAAAAAATGCAAATCCCTCGGGGCTATCAGAAAAAAAAGTTTATTGTGTAGAAAGTCTGCGATTTTGTCCATAAGGTGGATATTTCCGTTTTCAGAGGGGTGGGGTGGGTCCCTCAAAAAAGTGCTGATTTTGGTGCAACGGCCCCAGCATAAAAGCACCTCAGATCCCGTTGCGGCACCAAAAAACAATGCATTTGGCGCTATTTTTATAGAATTTGGCGATACTAAAAAATGCTGCACTTTTTCAGGGCTTGAATTGGTCCCAAAAAGCAGAAAAAAGCTAATTGCCGCTCTCAGCTGCATGCGCAAAGGTCCCAAATGCATTCAAACCCTTTGGGACCATCCGACAAAAATTCCTTTTGTGCAAAAGTACAAAGAAATCGCGATATGCCAGATCCTTAGGGAAAAAACCCCATTTTCAGGCATTCCCAGACCCTAAAAAGCTAATTGCCGCTCTCGGCTGCATGCGCAAAGGTCCCAAATGCATTCAAACCCTTTGGGACCATCCGAAAAAAATTCCTTTTGTGCAAAAGTACAAAGAAATCGCGATATGCCAGATCCTTAGGGAAAAAACCCCATTTTCAGGCATTCCCAGACCCTAAAAAGCTAATTGCCGCTCTCAGCTGCATGCGCAAAGGTCCCAAATGCATTCAAACCCTTTGGGACCATCCGAAAAAAATTCCTTTTGTGCAAAAGTACAAAGAAATCGCGATATGTGAGATCCTTAGGGAAAAAACCCCATTTTGGAGCATTCCCAGAGGCTAAAAAAGGTGTTGCACGTGCTCAGGTGCGCTAAAAATGCTCCCCAGAGGCCCCAAAAAATGCAAATCCCTCGGGGCTATCAGAAAAAAAAGTTTATTGTGTAGAAAGTCTGCGATTTTGTCCATAAGGTGGATATTTCCGTTTTCAGAGGGGTGGGGTGGGTCCCTCAAAAAAGTGCTGATTTTGGTGCAACGGCCCCAGCATAAAAGCACCTCAGATCCCGTTGCGGCACCAAAAAACAATGCATTTGGCGCTATTTTTTTAGAATTTGGCGATACTAAAAAATGCTGCACTTTTTCAGGGCTTGAATTGGTCCCAAAAAGCAGAAAAAAGCTAATTGCCGCTCTCAGCTGCATGCGCAAAGGTCCCAAATGCATTCAAACCCTTTGGGACCATCCGACAAAAATTCCTTTTGTGCAAAAGTACAAAGAAATCGCGATATGCTGGATCCTTAGGGAAAAAACCCCATTTTCAGGCATTCCCAGACCCTAAAAAGCTAATTGCCGCTCTCGGCTGCATGCGCAAAGGTCCCAAATGCATTCAAACCCTTTGGGACCATCCGACAAAAATTCCTTTTGTGCAAAAGTACAAAGAAATCGCGATATGCCAGATCCTTAGGGAAAAAACCCCATTTTCAGGCATTCCCAGACCCTAAAAAGCTAGTTGCCGCTCTCGGCTGCATGCGCAAAGGTCCCAAATGCATTCAAACCCTTTGGGACCATCCGAAAAAAATTCCTTTTGTGCAAAAGTACAAAGAAATCGCGATATGCCAGATCCTTAGGGAAAAAACCCCATTTTCAGGCATTCCCAGACCCTAAAAAGCTAATTGCCGCTCTCGGCTGCATGCGCAAAGGTCCCAAATGCATTCAAACCCTTTGGGACCATCCGAAAAAAATTCCTTTTGTGCAAAAGTACAAAGAAATCGCGATATGTGAGATCCTTAGGGAAAAAACCCCATTTTGGAGCATTCCCAGAGGCTAAAAAAGGTGTTGCACGTGCTCAGGTGCGCTAAAAATGCTCCCCAGAGGCCCCAAAAAATGCAAATCCCTCGGGGCTATCAGAAAAAAAAGTTTATTGTGTAGAAAGTCTGCGATTTTGTCCATAAGGTGGATATTTCCGTTTTCAGAGGGGTGGGGTGGGTCCCTCAAAAAAGTGCTGATTTTGGTGCAACGGCCCCAGCATAAAAGCACCTCAGATCCCGTTGCGGCACCAAAAAACAATGCATTTGGCGCTATTTTTATAGAATTTGGCGATACTAAAAAATGCTGCACTTTTTCAGGGCTTGAATTGGTCCCAAAAAGCAGAAAAAAGCTAATTGCCGCTCTCAGCTGCATGCGCAAAGGTCCCAAATGCATTCAAACCCTTTGGGACCATCCGAAAAAAATTCCTTTTGTGCAAAAGTACAAAGAAATCGCGATATGCCAGATCCTTAGGGAAAAAACCCCATTTTCAGGCATTCCCAGTAATTGCCGCTCTCAGCTGCATGCGCAAAGGTCCCAAATGCATTCAAACCCTTTGGGACCATCCGAAAAAAATTCCTTTTGTGCAAAAGTACAAAGAAATCGCGATATGTGAGATCCTTAGGGAAAAAACCCCATTTTGGAGCATTCCCAGAGGCTAAAAAAGGTGTTGCACGTGCTCAGGTGCGCTAAAAATGCTCCCCAGAGGCCCCAAAAAATGCAAATCTCTCGGGGCTATCAGAAAAAAAAGTTTATTGTGTAGAAAGTCTGCGATTTTGTCCATAAGGTGGATATTTCCGTTTTCAGAGGGGTGGGGTGGGTCCCTCAAAAAAGTGCTGATTTTGGTGCAACGGCCCCGGCATAAAAGCACCTCAGATCCCGTTGCGGCACCAAAAAACAATGCATTTGGCGCTATTTTTATAGAATTTGGCGATACTAAAAAATGCTGCACTTTTTCAGGGCTTGAATTGGTCCCAAAAAGCAGAAAAAAGCTAATTGCCGCTCTCAGCTGCATGCGCAAAGGTCCCAAATGCATTCAAACCCTTTGGGACCATCCGACAAAAATTCCTTTTGTGCAAAAGTACAAAGAAATCGCGATATGTCAGGTCCTTAGGGAAAAAACCCCGTTTTCAGGCATTCCCAGACCCTAAAAAGCTAATTGCCGCTCTCGGCTGCATGCGCAAAGGTCCCAAATGCATTCAAACCCTTTGGGACCATCCGAAAAAAATTCCTTTTGTGCAAAAGTACAAAGAAATCGCGATATGTGAGATCCTTAGGGAAAAAACCCCATTTTGGAGCATTCCCAGAGGCTAAAAAAGGTGTTGCACGTGCTCAGGTGCGCTAAAAATGCTCCCCAGAGGCCCCAAAAAATGCAAATCCCTCGGGGCTATCAGAAAAAAAAGTTTATTGTGTAGAAAGTCTGCGATTTTGTCCATAAGGTGGATATTTCCGTTTTCAGAGGGGTGGGGTGGGTCCCTCAAAAAAGTGCTGATTTTGGTGCAACGGCCCCGGCATAAAAGCACCTCAGATCCCGTTGCGGCACCAAAAAACAATGCATTT
Organism: Siderastrea siderea; assembly: GCA_964030785.1. NCBI lineage: Eukaryota > Metazoa > Cnidaria > Anthozoa > Scleractinia > Rhizangiidae > Siderastrea > Siderastrea siderea. The sequence continues at coordinate 1,798 of CAXIQD010000345.1, read as the reverse complement.
GGCGCTATTTTTATAGAATTTGGCGATACTAAAAAATGCTGCACTTTTTCAGGGCTTGAATTGGTCCCAAAAAGCAGAAAAAAGCTAATTGCCGCTCTCAGCTGCATGCGCAAAGGTCCCAAATGCATTCAAACCCTTTGGGACCATCCGACAAAAATTCCTTTTGTGCAAAAGTACAAAGAAATCGCGATATGTCAGGTCCTTAGGGAAAAAACCCCGTTTTCAGGCATTCCCAGACCCTAAAAAGCTAATTGCCGCTCTCGGCTGCATGCGCAAAGGTCCCAAATGCATTCAAACCCTTTGGGACCATCCGAAAAAAATTCCTTTTGTGCAAAAGTACAAAGAAATCGCGATATGTCAGATCCTTAGGGAAAAAACCCATTTTGGAGCATTCCCAGAGGCTAAAAAAGGTGTTGCACGTGCTCAGGTGCGCTAAAAATGCTCCCAGAGGCCCCAAAAAATGCAAATCCCTCGGGGCTATCAGAAAAAAAAGTTTATTGTGTAGAAAGTCTGCGATTTTGTCCATAAGGTGGATATTTCCGTTTTCAGAGGGGTGGGGTGGTTCCCTCAAAAAAGTGCTGATTTTGGTGCAACGGCCCCGGCATAAAAGCACCTCAGATCCCGTTGCGGCACCAAAAAACAATGCATTTGGCGCTATTTTTATAGAATTTGGCGATACTAAAAAATGCTGCACTTTTTCAGGGCTTGAATTGGTTCCAAAAAGCAGAAAAAAGCTAATTGCCGCTCTCAGCTGCATGCGCAAAGGTCCCAAATGCATTCAAACCCTTTGGGACCATCCGACAAAAATTCCTTTTTTGCAAAAGTACAAAGAAATCGCGATATGCCAGATCCTTAGGGAAAAAACCCCATTTTCAGGCATTCCCAGACCCTAAAAAGCTAATTGCCGCTCTCAGCTGCATGCGCAAAGGTCCCAAATGTATTCAAACCCTTTGGGACCATCCGAAAAAATTCCTTTTGTGCAAAAGTACAAAGAAATCGCGATATGCCAGATCCTTAGGGAAAAAACCCCATTTTCAGGCATTCCCAGACCCTAACAAGCTAATTGCCGCTCTCGCCTGCATGCGCAAAAGTCCCAAATGCATTCAAACCCTTTGGGACCATCCGAAAAAATTCCTTTTGTGCAAAAGTACAAAGAAATCGCGATATGTGAGATCCTTAGGGAAAAAACCCCATTTTGGAGCATTCCCAGAGGCTAAAAAAGGTGTTGCACGTGCTCAGGTGCGCTAAAAATGCTCCCCAGAGGCCCCAAAAAATGCAAATCCCTCGGGGCTATCAGAAAAAAAAGTTTATTGTGTAGAAAGTCTGCGATTTTGTCCATAAGGTGGATATTTCCGTTTTCAGAGGGGTGGGCTGGGTCCCTCAAAAAGTGCTGATTTTGGTGCAACGGCCCCAGCATAAAAACACCTCAGATCCCGTTGCGGCACCAAAAAACAATGCATTTGGCGCTATTTTTATAGAATTTGGCGATACTAAAAAATGCTGCACTTTTTCAGGGCTTGAATTGGTCCCAAAAAGCAGAAAAAACCTAATTGCCGCTCTCAGCTGCATGCGCAAAGGTCCCAAATGCATTCAAACCCTTTGGGACCATCCGAAAAAATTCCTTTTGTGCAAAAGTACAAAGAAATCGCGATATGTGAGATCCTTAGAAAAAAACCCCCATTTTGGAGCATTCCCAGAGGCTAAAAAAGGTGTTGCACGTGCTCAGGTGCGCTAAAAATGCTCCCCAGAGGCCCCAAAAAATGCAAATCCCTCGGGGCTATCAGAAAAAAAAGTTTAT
>CAXIQD010000344.1:0-27727 GCA_964030785.1 Siderastrea siderea | reverse complement strand
GGCTCAGGCGATCAATAAATTCCATAAATAGTTTTAAATAACATTACACCGCACGGACTCATTGTTTAAGGCACTTTTTTGATCATGCACACTTCTAGCACTCCCTCTCAAGACAGTCGACTGGGTACCTACTCATCGTATTTTCGTTCGCTCCAGTCTCGGAAAGGTTGTTTTTGCTTTTTTCTCTCAATCGCGTGACTGAAGCTCGCCATCTCGACCACAAAGAACTAAAACTATCAAAAGGGATTGCTGGCAGGGCAGTTATGCCGGTCAAATGTCAAAAACACGCAGTATTAAAACTGAAAACTCATGCTAACGAAAACTCATATAAATAACACCTTTCTTCCACGCCCGGGTTCTTTGCGCAGTTTGTTGAAAGTTTTTGCCACCAAAGATCAAAGCAGGAAACTTTTATATGCATTGATTCCCAACAAACGATCTCTAAATCAAGAAACAGTTGGTCAAAACGAAATTAAATGAATCGGTTCAGTGAGTTGCTCAGAAGCTCAATAGTAAGCGCGACATTTTTTCGAGAAAAAAAGGTTTGTAGCTACGCTGTACTTATGCCACTGTTGCCGGTTAATGCAGCCGATAAATATCAACAACGGAAATATTTTGATAATCAATTATCCGAAATTGAGAACACTCTGTCGGTAAAACGGATTCAACAGCATCCAACATCATGAAAAAACTTTGCTGAATTAATGTTTGATGACAGTTCCACTTTGCTCAACTTTTTTTGTTTAACTTCAACTTTCAAACTTCAGAATCATTTGACATCACTCAACCTGTGCCCAAACGCATTTAACTTACAAATTCAACAACATTGAACGATGTTAACGGAAATTTGGAATCCGCTTGGCCGGGCCTAACGGTGTGGAATTAAAAATTGTGATTCAGTGATTACCTTTACTGAATGGGACTAGCTTCTCTCGTTTGCGGGTGTATTTTCCAATGATCCGTCTGTGAAAAAAAGGTAAACTCTGAACGGAGCTAAAACCCGCGAGGCGTAGTGAACGCCAAAGAAAACATTAAACAAAGACTCAGACGTAAGAGGAGAAGGAGGGGTAAAGGGTCACAAACCAACTGTGAAGACATCCGGAATTTGACGAATAATAACGTGTTGGATATCTATCAATAATGATAAGCTCGATGTACTAGTAACAGTACACTATCACTAGTAACAAACCTGATAAATCTTGAGATAGCTTGCCCTCCTCGGTGATAGACGTTCCTGGTCATGGAAGATTCTTGATAAATCCTTCGTGAGTTTTATTTCTCCCTGGTTTAGAATTTATTATCTCTGCTGGGGTGTTTCCTTTACAGTTTCCCGAAACTTTGTCCATTGTTTTAAACGTTTCGATGACAAAATAAGGGATTTTACACTACCAGGAGCCCATGACACTACCGTTTTTTTAACATCTCCTAGCATCTCTTGTTACAGCGACAAATCTAAAGCTTTTGAGTGGATCTAGCCTTGGAGAGGAGGGGCTGAGGGGTTCTGCTAAGACCACGTACTGGAGAAAACTTGCCGTTATGACGGAAAGCTTTTTAGTTTGTTGAAATCAAAAGAAGAAAAAATAACATTTGTTGTTAAACATGGCCTTTCTTTTAAGTACTTTGCAAATTTTTTAGACTATTAATTCAGCCGAACGCGGCACAAATGCCGACACTATTTTTGATTGCTACCAAACTTCGTGCAACCTTACCAAACTTTAACAGCCCCATCGTCAAAGCAGTCTGCTCATAGCAGAAAAAAAAAAAAAATTACAGCAAGTAAATTTGATCTCGGGTTTTCAGGGGCAAAAGTCATGCAGTTTCACGTGAGATGAAGAAAATGCCTAGCAAAAGGGGGAGAGAAAGAAGCCTTAGCCACGCTATTTTTTATCATCAGAGGAGGAGAAAATTCTTGTTAATATTTAGGTTTAACATCATGAGAGGCAGTCAAGAGTAAGGACTTGCTTTTTGTTCTTTTTTAAATTAGTGAAGAATGAGCTGATTATAAGACAGTCGAAAATTGTTACAGGAAATGGTGGAAATTGCATCGTAATTTATGTTAAAGATCTTTCAAACGACGAAGGTCAATCTCATTCAATCTCTGTCCCTTAGGAGTTCACAATAAGTACGCGGATTAGAAGAAATGTTTTACTATTCACATGGCTTTGTAACGCAATTCCTAACTCCTCGGGAGAAAGCCTAAAAGTGCACTTAAAAAACGAAGCAACAAGGGATGAATGCCAGGAGCCAATGGGCTCCTGTGAATGCCTAGTCCATTTTCTTGGGTCATTTGAGTGAGAATGACAGAAAGTGCGTCGCGCATGCATCTCCGTGAATAAGCTTGAAAAACCAACTACAGAAGCTCGTCTACCAAACATTGGCTTCTCAGATGAAGATATTTCAGCACCTTATGACATGGCCTTTGGGTATTTTAGAATACAGCCGCTGTACACGCTCCATTATACAACGCAATACAATACAATACAAGTTTATTCAAGATGTAGAGAAAAAATGAATAAATAAAATACGTCTTGGAAAGGAAACACGAGCAGATCCGAGCGTGCATGAATAGATTCCATTTGGCCGCCCGTGTGTACTCTGATAAAACACAGATGACGTCAAAACGTGGTAAGAACAAGTGAATAGCGTGGCTAATGCTCTTACCACGTTTTGACGTCCTCAGTGCTTACCAGAGTACACGTGCGCTGCCATATGCAATCTATTTGGGTTATCACCCAAAGAATTAGAAATGCTTTTAAAACTCGTCGTGGTGATGATTTGCGCGCGCAGAACTTTGCGGGTTATTATGTCATTCGTGCGTCTGTGCCGCCCACAAACACCCCTAGACCAATCAAAAGGCGCGCTTTACTCTGTCCACTGTATAACACTGTTTAGTATAATTGCTCAGGTGATAATAGAGAAGCGCGCGTACCGATTGGTCGAGAATTGCGTCATATCTTGCTATAATCACCAAGCGCGAGGTGATTATAATACTGAAGCACTAATTTTCAAAATGGCCACCGCGCGATTTTTGATTTTTCTGGAGAAAAGAAAAAAGAAAATGCATTTGCTCTGATAATCACCTGGGCAATTATACTAAAACAATTATGTTCCTCAGGCTCAGCGAATATTGTGGAGTAATCCCCGAGACGATTATTCCCCAATGCTCACTTCTCCTTCGGCGAATAATTGTTAAATAATTTATTTATTTATTTATTTATTTATTTATTTATATTCTGAAACAAAATTGTGTAAACCGATTTTGATAAAGTACAAAAACGACATGGTTCTGCTAGCCTGTTTGGCAGGTGCTAAAAGGGGAGGAAGTAAGAAAATTAGGAAGCGCTAGACGCGAGCGTGGGAAGGAAAGACAAAGCACTAGGTAGAGTCTGCTAACAAGCTTTTGTTTCATGGTTTTTTAAGGTTCGCCTGGTGGACGTTCGCCTGCGTTGCCGATTTAAAATATCTTCTGCAAATCACACTTGCCTTGACGATTTACTACTGATATAATTTATCCACCTGTAACTAAATCGAGCAAAATTCATGAAAATTGGCCAGCTGCGCGTTGTCGAGGAGGGAAAATTCAGTGGTCATATTTGCGTCAGTCGGTCCGGTTGTTGTCCGGTTAAGTCGGCAATATTCTGATTGGATAATTTCGACAGCTTAACGTTTCGCAGACACGGGCGGTAATGAAGAGAACAATAGCGTGGCAGCATGGGCTCCCTCCTCATTCCTCTCGCTCTTCGCGTTTGCGAAACATTGCCCTCCTTTCTTCCCGTTTCGGCGCCTGCTACCCAGGCTATGGTTCTGCACGCGTTGCGTGCCTGTGTTTGATTGCTGACCGGAAGTCTCGTAAGTTCAGTGACGGCGACGCGAAAAGCGGCGTTCGGAAATGTTGTGGAATGCTGTGATGGCCGCACGAAGCCGAAGAACGAAAGAACCAAACATTCTAAGATAGTAGTGTCTGCACTGCCGACTATGGAGTTACATGGCCTTGACAACAGTAGTTCAGTAACGCGCCCGACTGAAAATTCTTTCTTCTCAGTTTTCTTCTGTATCATGCAGGTGAGGATTTCAGTTCTTTGCAAAAGTGTGAAAGCTGAGACGGCTCCTATGCGTTACGTCAGGCTTTTGTTTTTTCTATTCATTTCTTCTGTAATGAATTCCAAGAGTTGATCTTCTGCTGCTCTCTGCACATTGTCACTATAATGCACGTGATCCAGCGTGCCATCAGGATACGAGGCAGTCATCTGATACACATCCAACACAAGAATACCAGCCTTACACATGGCACTGACAGCATACTTATGGAATAACTCCAGCCTCTAAGCGAGGAGCGAAAACACATCACATAATTATAACTACCAGAATTCGTTCCTTTCCTCCTTTCGTATTGATTCTTTTAATTTCAGTGAGGTTTAAATAGTAATGGACCTATTTACGACAGAAAACGACAAAACTGAAGGATGTTTGTAGTTGTAGTCGAATGACGCCATCGACAGAAGATGTTAGTAAGAGTTATTGGAATCCAAAAAGAAAAATGTGGGTAACCACGCATTTTTCAGAGATAATTAAGCAACCATAATTATAAAAAAGCGTTAAAATACAAAGAATGTATGGCAATTACTTTCCAAATTTAAGCTCAATTATCTCTGAAAAATGCGTGGTTACCCCAAATTTTTTTTTGGAATCTGATAGCCCTTGCTAAGATCTGCTTTTTCCATATATTCTAAGCCCCCACAAAAGTATTGTTGTATTAGTAGGCAAATTCCGTAACTATCCCGAGATGCACAGAACGTATGCGCAGTACCAAAAGGGGGCACCGTCCTGAAACACCATTCAACAGGGTGGTCAAACGTGTTCAACGTGTTGAATTTCTGAATGTTGACCTGTGTCGTTATAATTATTGTAAAATTTTCTTTTTTGGTGCAAATAAATTGTTGTTGTTCCGTTGAATGGAAATGTTGAATCTGCATAACCGGGGTCTAATTTAGTCCTTACTGAGGTGCATTCCTTCCTTGGGAACTTATTCATAATTCAAATTGTACAAATAATAAATTTGAACGTTTGTGTGGATTTTGCTCTATAAAGGCTGGGGTTGGATTCATGAAGCCCTCCTAAGATAAGATGTGTCCTATGTATTGTTGGAAAACAAAGCCTACGGTTAAGAAACAATACTTAAGATTCATCTTTGGCCTAGGACAGCTTTGTGAATCCTACCCCTGGTTTTCACTAACGGCATAAACAGAAGGAGAAGCACAATGGAAACGAACTGACTGTTTCTTCTTACGTTATCATCAAGAAAACAAACTGTTAGTTTTTCTTCTTGTTTATGCCTACGTTTATGTTTCGTTTATTCATGGAGGGGCCAAATAACAATAAACAACCTGTTCATTCTCTCCAGGTTGTGCTTATGCTTTTGCTAATGCTTATGTTGACGGAATTCAAACAATCGTATGCTTATGCTTGTTTTTGTGCTTTTGCTTTTTCTACCCTTATGTCGTTTAGTAAAAACCAGCCTTCGCTACAATACTTGCATTACAATACCTGATGAGTATGGAATCTCCAGTCAGTTTTATTTCTGGGAAGATCCGAGTGCATTTTGTTGGTCTTTTCTTTTTCTATGGATGTTGTCGTCTTCCATACTGGAACTGCCGTGTTTCCATTTCCGTAAGCAATCTTGCTCTTTACAAGTTCCACCTCGTTATCAATAACGTCTTTGTAAGTTGTAAAATTGAGTGATATTGAGTAATGAACGCCTAGATTAAAGAGGAACACACTGTTTTGAGTTCTCATGTCTGGGGATTCGAGGATGTCATTCATATGTTGAAGGATCGCGGTCTTGTTAAAGTCGTTTGGCTCAAACTTTGACCGGGCGTCTTCCATACTTGTAAACTGAAACATTAATAAAGAATAAACATGGTTACGTTTAATGAGGTGAGATTGAAATTTTAACAATGATAGTTTTTGCTACTATCAACGCCTTTTGTCCTTTTCTCTTTGCTTCATTCATCTTGCGTACTAAACATGATTGTTTGCGTGAACTCAAATTTCTTCCAAATTCCTCGTTATGACCCAAACCAGTGGACAGTGTTTTTCGCGCGCTCTGATTGGCTACTCCGGTAAACTCGGGATAGTATTCACCTTCCTGTATTATTCTGGATTTCGCGCGCGATCTTTCCCTCATTTCTCAGGGGAAAAAAAGGAACTGTTTGGTGCTGGCTATCCACTGGTTTGGTGTATACTAAACAAATTATTTACCTCAGTGTCGGTGAAGAGCGGTAGATATTTACGTCGCCTCTTCGCAGCTCGGCATATATCCACCATTATTCACCTTCACGTTGGTGAATAAATGTTTATTTAAACACGATAGCATTGATGAGCAAGAAATGCTCACAAAAACAATTGTGTCCCAAAAAAGGGCGCAGTTATTTTCTTGACTGAAAACTGCAACCGATAAGAACCTTTTGGGTTCTCAAACGGCTCTCCTAGTTTTTCAAAAATTACCCCTATATTATCACTCGAGATGTTCGGGTAGCGTAAATGACAAAAGCAAGCAAAAGCACACATCTTTAAAACTATATTTGGCAATCGATTCCGATTTATTCTACCTTCGTATTGATGTTGACTCCCCCTGTTGTTTTATATTTGCTCCTCCTTCCTTTTCATATGCTACAGCGCTATTTAATTGAGTTTCGAAACCAAAATAATTACACTCTAATCAATCACAACAGGAAAATTAAAATGAACTAATCAGAAATCGAAGCAAATACAAATACTTAGCGCGTCAAGCGCGGGAAAACGCGTGCGAGCAAGTCATGGTTTTACCTCTGATTGGCTGGTAAAGTGAGCTATAAATTTTAACCAATTACAGAACCTAGTAAAGAAAAACCAAGGCAAGCCGCGAATTAACGTGTTTACTCGAATAAGCGCCGCGGCGGTTATTAACTTTTCGCGCCTCAAATGCGGCGCTTATTCGAGGGCGGCGCTTGTTTAAAAATTGAACGCGAAAAAGAAATCTTTTCTTTTAATTTAAAGGTGTATCTCTTTCTGTACGAAAATTTTACAGTAACTATAATAACAGAACTACGTATTGCAAGAATTCTGGATAGAGAACTTAATGGGCCAGCGGTGAAACATAATCAGTTTGAACTGAAGAACATCGCTTTGATGAAAAGAAATTTCCAATGCTGTTTTAGAGGTGCTTTGTAGTGGTTTTTATTTATACGGATGATCCTCGAATAAGCGCCGCATCGGGACCGCGGCGCTTATTCGGGGGCGGTGCTTATTAACGGTTTTTGTTCCAAATGGGGCGCTTATTCGAGTAAATACGGTACTTTAGACACAACTGCAAACTGCTCCATAATAATTAATAAAACCCTTTATTATGGCCTGTCGGTAGTCTCATGAATGGAAAACTTTCATACCTCATATATCCACATGTGTGAAAATTTACATGTTTTGAAATACTGTTCACATGTTCCTCGCTTTTTCAGTGAATTCAAGAATGCTTTAGCCACGGAGTCACCATATATCCACAAAGTGTCTCCTGGACTGACTGGTTTCTCTGCAACTATTGCTGAAGCGTTGTCTGGTAAAGAAATGCGGAAATAGAATTTCATTTCGATCTCCAAAAGCACCGAAAGAAATTTACGTACTGAAAAGTTTCACTCAGTGATTTTTCCAGTTCGCAGATCTCTTGGTCAAGGGCTAAATGCGAAATTGATCACTGAAATTTATAAATGATGACATGTCTTCGTTTTGCTTTTGCAGTGCAGTCAGTTCGATGAAAACAAAAAGGCTCAAAGCTTTTAGTGATTAATTCGAACAAAATGAGATCGGTGTTAATAAATTCCAATGCAAAGCTACAGTGGAAGCCAGATATAACCAAGTGACAAGGAACTGGTAAGATGTGCTCGTTATAACGGGAGTTCGTGCTTGTTGCTCAAATCTGTGGGAAAACGACCAAAATCTTCGTTATATCGGGGTGTGGCTAATAATCATTTTGCCGTAAATACTAAACAGAGTGAAGTTCTACCACTCAATGACATTCAGTCTAATCGCGTACATGTAATCACTATCCAGATTTGAACGAAATTCGTGATTTAGGTTCTGCATGCATCTCTGTTGACGACGTTCTGATTCAGGTTATATTAGGGCAAATTTTATAAGTTTGGGCTTGCTTCTGGATTTCGTTATATTGGGGTTTGTTATATCGGGGTTCTGTTTCATACATTTCACTGTCATGACTTTGGCTGGGCTGCAGAATACCGTTTGTTATGGCGAGGACTTCATTATCACTGCGTTTCGTTATATCGGAGTTCCAGTGTATAAAGGAAACGTTATGTTCAACTTGCTCACTATTGAATGTAAAAGAAGGTAAAGATTTTTTACCATTCTGCAACAAAGTACTCATAAATTAAATATGTTGACACTGATCAATTCAGTCAATAATTGCTGAAGATAAGTCCAATTAGAAAGAATTAGTTTGCGCTGTTCTACAGTTACCAGAGTCCACGATCTTTTTTATCATCACCACGGATCGAAATAATTGTATTGATCTGAAAGGACCGCGGGCATCAAAGATCGAAGAGAATAAACACTTTTTCTTTTGAAACATGCTGCATGTGCATGTTCCTCAAGTAAAGAGTGTTTGGAAGCAAAGAACTAGACTCACCCGGAGTGTACGGCCGCCACAGACCGCTGACCCATCTACCGAATCCATCCTGTAACAAACTGCATGAGGTCGCACAAGATACTGTCGCCTTGGTTACAGAGGAATTAGTTGATTGAAATTGTCGGAACTCTATAAAATTAAACCAGTTCCGTTGTATTAACAATTCAAAACAAAACAACACAACTAATACTGTTTATCACTAACGGAAACTGAGCCAGCATAATTTACTGGCCATTACATGATGAATAATTTTATGAGAATTTGCGAGAAGAGTGTTTTTCCTGGTTTACATTGAGTTATGGGTCGGCTCTTAAGGTTTTGGAGTACTTGTGGGAAGTGCTGTAAACAGCTTGCACATGGTTCGATACTGAAACTTCCACTCATGTTACCATCTCCCATAATCAATAATATGAAAGCCATGTCTTAATCCCCGGCAGCTGGGCACCGTTCAGTGAAAACGTCCAGCAGTCAGAATTTCTCAGCGACAAATTTAGACGGAAACGCTTATTCAAACCTCCAGGGAGTATTTTATATTTTTGTTTAGAATTGCCAAGCGATTCAAAAAAAGTATTTTAGGCTTGCAATTGACGAATTTTCCTCGTTTGAGCATATCATAAAACCACTATGTTCGTTGTGATCAGACCCAGCAAGCCCAAACTTATAAAATTTGCCCTAATATAACCTGAATCAGAACGTCGTCAACAGAGATGCATGCAGAACCTAAATCAGAAAATCAGACGAAACAAAGAACCAATGCAAGTATGGTCAGGGTTATGCCTCCTTCAGGGTTATGCCTCCTTCGTGTGAGACCGCAAAATAACTGTAAGAGTAAAATAAACGCTATAGACAAAGTGGACGAGAGGAAATGCAATATACGCTGTAACCAGTGTTTAACTTACGAGGAACAAACAATTCGATTAACTATGCTATATTCAGGTGGGACTATGTAGTTTTGGTAAAATTAATTTATTCAGTTCGTTGTTGTTTGTAACCCAATGCATTGATTTTACCTGGAACTGCGGAGTAAGATTCCAAAACCTCCAGTGGTCATATTGCCATTTTCTGCAGGAACGGATAACGCAAACGTAGTTTGACCTCCCAAAGGCTCTACTATATAGTCATCCCCAATGTATCCCAAGATGCCATCAGCCTGGTATTTTCCAAAAAGTGTCCCTGTTTGTTGATTTTAATCAACATTAAAATAAAATTAAAGATATATAAAGGTGTTAAATTAGAAACTGTTAAATTAGACCAGGGGTTACTAAACTGGAGGATCGTGCAAGATTTATTGGTCTTCTGTTGTATTTACTCTTGAGCAAATGACGTACAAAATAAACACACACACAATTTAAAACTAAAATGTAGACATGAAGATAAACTCTGTCATGATCAGGAGTTGCTCACTGTCATGAGAGATCTGGGTCCATGTACATTGTAGAGGTAGTGGCTAAGTTCTCGACTTCTGACCTGGGCGCAGAACCCGGAAGTCAAGGGCATCCTTTGTCGGCATTATTGCCTGCTTCACACCACCGTGATAAAAATCTCATGTTTTGACCTCTGTTACTTTAAGTACTGGCACAAAAACAGGCTAAAAAGGGAACTTAGTTGACTTCCCTTGACTCAATCGCGATGTGTGGCACTTCAACTGTGATGTACCGAAACATGTTTCAAAGACAATGAGCGGTGATTTTTTTCCGATACTCAAACTACGGTCAGTGACAACGTTTAAATTCACAAATCTCGTATTCTTCCAAACCTTTGACGAGCCAGTCCACTGGAGGGTCACGTAGACCGTCGCAAAGAGTGAAATCCAAGGTGATCTGGGCGGAGTAATCACCAGGCTCCATTGCTAAGAACGCCACTTCATACAGTCCGTTACCATGGTCCCACACCTGAGGCGCGAGGGATGATGGACCTTGTCTAATGTACACCCGCCAGGCATCGCCACCGAACGTTTTAAGCACACCTTTTTTTGTTACGGACTGAATAAAGAAACGACTAAACTGACCTGAAAAAGAAAATAGAATTCCTGGACTGAAGAGTTCATGTCCAAACTTTCGACATATTAACTAATCCTAGCAGTAGGCAGGATGTATGTGAGTGGGCCCCCCGTGAGATACTTGTTGAATGACTAAGCTCGCCTTAAGTCTTCTTGTAGCTCAGTTGTTTAAGCCTCCGACTGGCCGGGTTGGGGTGGAAAGGTGGTGGTTTAGAGGCTTCAGGTCATGGGATTGACGGCTGTAGAGGACCCATATTTTTTTCGCTTGAGATAGCATCCTGCTCTAGACAAAGTGAGGACAGTTTACACCTTTCCCTTTATATAAAAACGTCTTTCAGTGCATGATTAAGTATTATTTTTGAGGAACGAAATTACGTGCGAAAATTTACTGCGTTTGTTTATTAAAAATTCTTAAGACAACCACAGCGATGGACCGGCAAAATCCGGAAATGTATACATATTGTACACTTTCACATTCTACTCCTTTTCTTCTCTTCATGGGGTGAAATTTCTCATAGACTATTGGAAATGTTTTTCCTTTCGTTCCCAAGCTCCCGATATTGCGGGAGCAAAAAAGGAAAATCTCGTCCGGCTCTTGATTTGTTTTTTTTTTGAGCTTGATATCTCTTTTTGTATTTTTGTGTGTGACTTGTTTGCTTGTTTGTTCAAATTACAAAACCTTAAGAATTTAAAATCATGACAGCATGGAAAATATTAATAAAGAACAAAACAAAATTTCAAGAAACAACAGAGAGGTTACTGAAATGTTGCTCAAGAAAACGTATTTAGATTTGGTTACGACAAACGGGCTCTGAGAATGTCAATGAAAATGGAAATGAAAATTTAGATAACAAATGGTTAACAAATTTTATTTTGACCTGAAAATAGTGAAACCTTGGTTGGTTTTCGACCTGATTTATAGAGTAGTATATTACTGCTTGTAGTAAAGCAGCAACAAACTCAATGCTCTTAGTGGTCTATTAAATGCCCAGAAAGCAAAATATAATATATAAGGCTAAGTTTGCGTGACTGTCAATATGAGTACTAGACTACGAGCAGTCTCTTTTTCTGCTCAGAGATGGTCGAGGGAAACGAACAAGCGAGCGAGCGCGAAAATCCCTGGCGGCGTTGAAACGTTACACGCGTGTCGAGTCGTTAGTGCATCTCAATACTAGCGGCTCGACACGCTTGCCACGTTTCAACGCGGCAGGCGATTTCGCCCTCGCTCGCTTGATCGTTTTCTTCGAGTATCCCTGAGCGGAAAGAGAGACTCCTCTTATGTCTACATGTGTACCCGAAAGTAGGCCCTCTTTCTGCCTAGATTCATTGGTGCCTCCTAATACAGAAGTACATATATTTGCGCATATTATGACTTTGTGGGAAAAGTAGATCTTATCAAAGGCTATTTGAATTCAAAAAGAAAGTTGTGGATAACCACCTATTTTTTAGAGATAACTTTAAAAAGAAACCACAATTCTAAGCAGCTTCAAAAACAAAGCAATTTAATGTATGGCATTTCTTTCGAAATTTAAGCTCAGTTTTCTCTGAAAAATGCGTCGTTACCCTAATCAATTTTTTGGGGGGTTCCAACAGCCTTTGCCAAGATCTTTTTTCACATAGTCACAAACCAAGCAAAAATGCCTTTGTATTAGCAGATACCGTCCTTAAGAAACCCGAGTTTCGCGAGCCATTCTCGTCCCCAGAGCTGCGATAATTTGGCCAGCGCCACTGATCGAGAGCTCCCGCTGGCAGGGTCCGAAAGCAGGAAGTCCGCGTATCACGGACTTCGGGCTTTCTGCGCAGTCTCAGAAATTTGAAACATTAATGGTTACCATCGGTTACAAAAAAGGGCAGCTATTGCGCTTGCGCGTTATCCTAGCCCCCGCCAGAGCTCTCGATCCGTGGCGCTGGCCAAACGGATCGCAGTTCTGGGGACGAGAATGTTCTCGAGCCATCCCGAGATGCACAGAACGTATGCGCAGTAATAAAAAAGGCACCGTCCTTAACTGGCTGCGTTTAGTTGTGCGTCTTGTTACGGTCGGTTGTACTCTTTCTTTGTTATAACTGATGTTGAGGCCTACGTCTCTTATTATTTTACCTGCGGGCTCTATTCTCCATTTTTTGATAAAACTGTTGTTTGCATCAGTCCTCCACTCAGCGTTTACTTGTCGCTGGTCCCAGGCCGTTTGACCTTCGCAGGGTTTGGCCATTCCTTCCCAGTCTACCCGCCGTCTCTGCATTCTACACCACTCCTGGTGAAAATCCTCAGTGTTTTTTTCGTTTATTCTTAAAATAGGTTTGGTGCTCCTAGACAAACAGTAAATTTCCCACGTGATATATATATAAGGTTGTTAAACCAACACTAATGAAAATGACTTTGTTAGCAGATCGAGTAGGGGGAGAAAAGTCGTAGAACTTGACATTCCATGCCTAAAGAAAAGAAAATACCAACTGTGTCAGAGGAGATATAGGTTGATGGTTGAAAATGGTGAAGATCTTTGCTTAGTGTTGACAGTACAAACATGAACCTGCACTGTGCAGTAATTGGTGACCAAAGATCATTCTTTGAGCATCAACTGGCGTTATTATAAGAGTGCTTGGAATGTTGTTATGCGATCGGCTAAGTAGCCACTCTCCCGTAGTACATAGTATAGTCAGGAAGCTAAGTTGGAAAGAGTAAAGAACACAAATTGCTTTTTCGAGGGAATGGTGTGGTTATTACACCGAGGATATTACAGAGTGCAAAACACAATGCCAAGCAACATGTTCTGGTCCAGATCTGTACACATAGCTCGGGCACCAAGTTCCTTACAGCGGCAACCTTCTTTGATGACCCGAAGCCGCGGCTCTACATTTAAATTCAACAGAACTCTAAGTATTGTAGTCATGATAATATTACATGCACTCCCAATCATTTGTTTTTGATCTGGTTCAAATAACGTCTAGTTACTTAAATACGCTTAAAACTTTTGAAATTGCAACATGGGACTGACATTATTGTCTTTGGACGGGGACCCATGATGTTTCCTGAGGCGAGTCCCAGGGACTCACTTATAGCAGTTTGTAACAACATCTGACTGCCAATGACGAGTTAAAAACGTTAACTACAAAAAAGACAACGCTTTTGAGTTTTGGTTATGTGTAATTTCCTCTGATGAACGACAAATTAAAGTATAATTTGACTGAAGCAAGTGTTTGAAAACTTGCATGTTGTATGAGGTATCCCGTCTTCCCACTGGAAAGGATAGTCGTACTTAATCTGTGTACATGAAATTCCAGGAGTATTCAGGACCCAATAGGAAGGTTTCAAGGAGTGTTGTTAGCAAGTTTACTTTGGTTTGCATACGTGTGTGTTTTCATAGGCTAATAGTTACTTTAAAAAGCTTCATCCTGGTGTCCCCTCTGCTCAGAAGAGAATTCTGGAGATGCATTCTTTACTGTATATCGCCGATCTATGAAAATGACGTCCAACTGACACGTGGTAGAATACAAACTCAATTGATGCCATGCAGAACTGCAATACGCAACACAATTCCACGCAGCAGCTTGCAACAGCGCAAGCCAATACAAAAGGGAATAAAGGACGTCGGAATGTGTCTACGATGTTTCAAACTGTGTTCACATGCAATCTTCGGTATATTACGGAATTTAGTTTTGTACGTGTGTGGATATGGAATTTCCAAAGGGTGATTGACCAGAATGAAGGGCCAACCAAAGTAATACAAAGCTGCTTACACTTGGCCATGGTTTACTCCAAATGCCGTGCTAAAGTTCAATTCATGATCAGTGCGCTCACTTTCAATATTTCGGCACAACATATGTCAACGTTCCGCTTGAGTTCTACAACAAGCCAGTTACGTTCATACTTTGCCCAACATAGCAGCTGAGAATTTGAAATACACTCTTTTTTTTAAATATAAGAACGTCAATTTGTTTAGCTGAGGCTGAACTGAAACCGAATGTTCTTATTTTTTTGGCGATTTGAGCCTGAAACGTTCTTAACAATGTTTTTAAGATTAATTGTACAGTATTTCAGCAACTCATATAGTTCTGAATGAAAGAAAGAACAAATAGGTCAAGTTCTACCAATTTCCTAAAAGTTGTACGTGTTTCGTGTGTTTTCTTTATTAAAATTCTAGTATTTGAGGCTCAAATAGGCTGTAAATTACTCTGACCAAATTATTACACTCTAGTTTATTCTCACACATCTAATATTGTACAAATATGAAGACATCGTAAAGGTGTTCTTAACAAAATCTTAGCCTGGGTATGTTCTTAGCAAGTTCTTAAAATTTTGGCCAATCCAAGCTTCGATGTTCTTATAAAAAAGGTTCTTATATAAAAAAAAAGAGTGTATTGCTAATTCTTGGAGAAACGATGCAGGATTCAGGGCTCAGAAATAGCTTTGCAAAAATACACAGCACATGGTCTAACACATCTCAGCTTTAATTAGATCCGTCTTACCTATAGTAAGTTTCTGAAAGGCGTCCAAACAAGACAGCAACCTTCTTCGAGGGATACAAGTCGATTATGTTTGTACTGTCCAACTGGACGATGATTTGCGGTATCTGCTATTACTTTTAAACGGAGTTATCGAAGGCGATATGAATTGGGGAAGTAATTCCCCTCGATCCTTGATGAGCCAGTATTAAGCCGATTGTCCTGAAAAGATGTTTCCATGGCGGCGAGTTTCATGCATGGGGAGCCTAAGGCCCAGTGCGATGTGATTTTGCATAGAATGAAAATCTAGAGTGTGAATGAACAGCATCATCGAATATGTACAGTTTACACAAAGTGTTGCTTACTGGAAATAACCATAACTTACAAAATCATCATAAGTTTGAAGAGCAATATACTCACAAAGCAAATAATGCACCGAACCATCCGTCTGTGTCACCTGCGTCCATAAGGCGTCTACCTGTCTAGCTATAGTCAAATTGCCCTCTTGTAAATTGCCATTAACTGATTCTTATTTATCATCCGCGTCCTTCACGCATACATGGAACTGAAAAAAATAACAGAACAAAACAAGTCAAATCACACCGGCAAGAATACATCAATGCAAACATGTCTGAAATGGTGTAAACCGAGGCTCAAACAACTTCTCCAAGAGAAACTGAAAAAAAGCAACAACTCCCAATCTTACTTGGAAAAAATATGGACACGTCCTTTTACAAGTTCCGTTTTAATCTCCTCTAGACGTTAAATAAGACTGTGACGAGCAAGGAAAAAATTGCCAGCAGAAGACCGGATTGCCTTAAAGGATTGCCTCGGCCGACAGAGCAAAAGAATGCATATCTTGATCACAGGGGGCCCAGACAATCAATGCAATCTGTTCGAAATTTGAAGGATTTGTATGGGAATATTACGAGGTTCGTATTTAAAGCAAAATATCGGGATAATGGTGATATTTCTCTTCAAAATAAACGTTAACTTACCTCAATTGTTGTTTGTCGTCCTTGCAGCTGTGAATGGCGAATATTGGCGATTTACCTACTTATGACACGACTCCTGGGCGAAAACTGATTGCTAGAAAACAGACTAATTCTTCATATAAGTGACTTTAAATGACTAATCCAAACACTAACAGTAAGGTTCAACAGAGCTGACAAGTCTACTTTCGATGTGCGCCTGCAACGAGGGCTATCGCACCGTGAAACATTCTGTTACTACGATCGCAAAAGGATTTTGATTTATAATAGAAGTCCCACTAAGCTTTACTTTAGAGTTGCGCTGTTTAAAAAGGTGTACCGATACCCAATTTCCCGATCCGTCACAATACTGGGAATTTTTCACGATATCGGTGCTTTGATACTCAGGCAGGGGTGGATCAAGGGGGAGAGTTGAGGAGGGGGTTGCAACCCCCTCCCCCCCTTTGGAAAGTTTCCGAACTTGTCTAACTCCTCGTGTCTATCGGTTTTTCATTACAAAAATAACAGCACGTTGTTTTCTACTTGTCCCCCGCCCCCTTGAAAAAATCATGGATCCGCCCTCGATACTACAAAGTCATCGTCCAAGGCTCGTATCCAGTCCGGGCTGAAAAGAGCGAAAGATACGTAGATGGTTTTCGACTTTCCATCCCAGCATGTTCAAACATTTAGTGGTGGATGGCAAATCACACTGACTTTGAACACCAAAAAATGTTTATTGCTTCGGCTGGTCATGTGCCGTGATAAACAGTAACGAAGGAGCCGATACTGCCTTTAAGTATCGATTCCTTTTCAAGCCTAACCCAGTATTGATAGTATCGATATTGGCACATCCTTACCGACTGCTCCTTGTCACGTATCTTTACAGAATTTAAAAGCTAAGTTTACGCTGAAAGAGTGGACATTTCTGATTCTATTGAGCTGCCTTTGTCAGATGGATTATTGATGCAAAAATTGTTCTTTCCGCTGACTGCCTGCAGGCTCTCTTTCATCTTTTGCACTTGCGTGTTGAGTTTTGTAAGAGCTTCCTGAACATCGGCTAACTGCTGGTGCAAAGTATCCGTTGTCTGATTACCTAATGAAATAAAACAATTGCTCATTAAATACACGATAGACACTTTCGGCAAGCAAATAAGTGTCCGTTTTACAATGCAAGTCAGAAGTCTGCTGAAAGTGAATCCTGCCACTCGCGTAATGAGAAGTACTTTACCGTGCCGGGTACTCTTATCACGCTGTTCGTGGTGAATCTGCCTTTTAAGCCGTGGACGAAACCCTTAAAAAAGCGACCATTCAAAAGAAAGTCCTTGAGCAGACTTCCTAGTGGTATTGTTTACCATGCTGTACAAAGTGATTGTAGCTAGCTGTCGAGCCTGTACCAGATGGAATCTAGTGTGACCATTCTATTCAAGTGAAGGCTATTGAGCAGTACTTTCCTGTGGTATTGTTTATCATGCCGTAAAAAGTGGTCGTAGCTAGCTGTCGAGTCTGTACTAGATGGAATCTAGTGTGACCATTTCATTCAAGTGAAGGCTATTAAGCAGTACTTTCCTGTAGTATTGGTTATCATGCTGTACAAAGTGGTTGTAGCTAGCTGGCAAGTCTGGATGAAATCAAGTGTGACCATGCTGTTCAAGGTGGTTCTGACGTTTGAGACAACGATTGACATCGAGTGTGGTCATTCATAAGAAAACCTATATTGAACAGATCTTTGCTATGGTACTCTTTATTTGCTGTTATAACCCTTAAGTTTGAGACAGGTTTGAATGCATTTTCATTCCGTTTAGCAGAGCTGTTTCTTTTTTTCCACTCCTGTAATCTGATTCTTACTATTAGTGTTCTTTTACTAAATATGCGATGCTCAAACAACAATTTCCGGCAGTCCAGGGAAATCACTTGAACAAACCTACATGGCTTAGACTTGAAGAGATTGAAGTGATTCCTTCGGTATAGGAATTCCCAGGAAACACCGCAAAGCTAGAACAAGACATAGATGGCCAGAGAAGCTATCAAGAGCTTCTGATTGGCTGGTGATTTGATGGACAAGACGCCGACAGTGTCTGTGGCTGATCCTAAGGCCTGAAAAAATAATTATAACTGAATAAGTTTCCATCATGGTTAGAAGCTCTAGAACTCCAAAGAAATAGAGAAGGCTTTTTTGTCCATCGCTTCAAGCAAAGAAAACCTTCGGACTGCAAAGCCGGCCCTTCATGCATGCGTCCATGCCGCTCTTACCCCACCCCTTTGATTCGATGAGATTTGCTCACTAACAGAGGGACCTCTGTTTTCTCTAGACAACTACAACAGGGACTGGGTAACCGATGTCTTGGAGACTTATCTGATTTTATTAATCCGTTTTCCTCTTTGTTCTCCGGGTAGCTCTACGGGTAGCAAAGTCTCCTCCCTGACTCGTGAGGTCTCTTCCCTTTCTCCTTTATAACATTCAGAAAGATCTGCGATACTTCTCCCTCCAAAAGCTATTAGTCTATACCCTTTGGGACGGCACAACAGAACAACAGGCTTACACAGCTTATGTAGGGCCCAAACGTACCTTCACTGGACTTATGTAGTGTTTCATCAGTTTATTCAAGCGATGATGCGCGCTAACAAAATACTTTGCTAAACAGCCGTTCTTTGCTGTGATTTCTGGAAAGCGCGTGTCAATCAGTGCGACGCCATATTCTAGTGGAACATCCAGCTGCAGGGCTACTCGTAAGTGATCATCTTTTAGTTGGTGAAGGTAATAATAAGCTTTGAATCTGTCCAACATCACACCTTCAACCTCACCGGCTTGCAAACTGTCGAACATCTTTGTTTCTGTTTGGAAGGCTGCGAATTTCAAAAAACGAATTGGTATCAATAATAACCACAAAATTCAAAAGTGTGATATATTTTCTAAATAAATGCATTTGAGTACATACTTGTGACATTCGCCCCCAGATGTCTCGCCTGGTTTTCAGCTTCGGAACCATTTAACGCAGCGAGCTAAAAGGAAAAAAAGAAGACACGCTGACGACTTAACTATTGCGGACGAAAATACAAACAACGGGTTATTATATTAAGCGGAAAGTTGCAAGTATGATACACTTAAATATTTAAGACAAATTGAAGAAAAAATTAAATTGCAAAGTAGCTCTTCCTAGCAGAAAAAAATGCAAGAACAGCAAATGCATAACGAGGAGGGTTAAGCTAAGATATTAATACAAGCCTACTAGTTTGACTATACATAGAAAAATAGGAAAAAATTATGTTATAGAAAAAGGAATTTACCCATCCAAGTTTCAGAACGATAACGATGAGCAAACTGAGTTTGTACAGGATAATGTTACAATGGTTACACTTTAAATTACGGTTAAACCGATATAAAGCGAGGCAGAGATAGTTACGACGACAGTAATTCTCAAAACAACTATTTAAAGCAAATTAAATGAGTTTACTCCAAAACAACTCTCCTCTGTCTACAATGTTGGTATGAATATGTCGCGGAGTCCTTGTACATTTCAGTGAAACCGTATATTCAGGGAGTTTCAGTACTAAAGCAATTCAGTTACTTGTTATCACAGACTTTGTAATATGTTGTTAACAAAATTTTTCTCCAGAATTTATTCATAAAACCAGAGACGCTAACTCACGTGTTTTCCTTGAATGCTCTTGCAGTCCGAATCACTTCTAAATCAAATTTTCAGTTCACGGTACCCGGGCCAGCCGAGAACCATCGCGACCGTCTCATCTCGACTCCGCCGATAGTTTTGCGCCAAGCTTCTGATATTGTGAAAGTGACAATGCGGCATCAAAAGGCAATCAATAGAACCTAACATGCCACAGTTATCTGCAGCTCTTACCCGACCGTTGTCATGGTAACAAGCGCCCACCAGAATCCCTCAGAAGATCCCCTTCCAAAGGACGACGGGAATTCTTGCCTGTTGGCGTGCATTTCCTGTAACGATCGAGAAATGGAATGTTCCAAAGTTCATGTTCCTAACAGTTCAGTATTAGTTATTTGTCCTAATCTAGATGTCTACTTCATTTAATACTATGCCGTTTGTTTGTTTGCTTGTTTTTTCGCGGTGAGTGGTGAACAACTACAAGTCCAGTAAACATTCCTGGTGAAGGATTGAGAAGTTTACAATACTATTCAACGTTAGGGGGTGGGAGAGAAAGGTAAATTTGTCAAGTAAAACGTGATTTTGAAAACTTATTATTCCCGTAGATGGAAGACATCGGATGGCACGAATTTCCTGAACTAAAGGTAAAAAAAATGGTTAATGCATTTGTTTAAAGTTGAAGTGCACTTAGCTAAATCCTGTATTCCTAGTTCTAGCTTGAAAGTCTGAATGTGTGACCAAACAAAAACTGTTTAAAACCTGACTCTTCAACAGAAGTAGAGAATTGAACTTGCAATTGGCGTGAATACGCAACACTCTCTTTCATCTACTTGTTCAAATGCACTTCATGCCCACAATTACACAATGTTTTGTAAATCCACACAAACACCTGCGCTTTGAACGAAATAACCTTTACTATGAGGAAATGGCAGGCAGTTTTTCTCATTTACCGGAACCACAAAAAACTCGAAGCGACATCCATCATGATCAGAATTATGGGAAGAGTGCACTGAAAAGATCTTGAAACCTCCCCCCCCCGCCCCGCTAAAGAGAGCGGGACGGGGGGTGGGAGGAGGTTTGCAAGAACATATGAAATTTCCTGCCCCTTTTCAAAAGTAAACCGTCGGATCTTTCCCCCTTTCCAGCCAAAACTGGCGCTAGAAATCTGACTCTTTTTACACTATTAGGCACAGCACACCCTCAGACTTCATACCAGTAGACAAAACACACACCACTTCAGACCACAACTGTTCAAAAACTATACCCTTGTGGGTATGTGCATACCTATAGAGCTTATGATAGGGGTAAACACCTTAAGGGGCTGGGGTGGGGACAGAACCCACTTACCAGTGCCCATATTGAAATTCCTGAAATGCCCGCCAACAGTAACATAACAGCACAAACAGGCCATGCAGACAGGATTGTGGTGATTGTCAATTTCTCTACCCTCTTCTTGCAAGCATTATAATCGATCACCATGGCAAGACCAGGTGATTTTACTACTCCGACGAGCGTTACATGATCGCTGTTCGAGTCTTCCAGTTCTTCGGTCAAGGAAGAAGAAAGAGAAGGCGAGATCGGAAAAGCACTGTCTGCCGTCTCATTCAGAATGGACGAACTCAACCCATCCTCGGAGGAAACCTCTTTCCAAACGACCTTTTTCGTGTTGCAGTTGTATTGACGAAAGCAGCGCACCAGGCCAGCTTTCACGAAATCGTACAGCAAGCCGTTATTATCCTTTGTGCTATTGCCGGGACTATTGGCTATCGCATATGGAGGCTTGTTTTGAAAAACCACTTTGAAGTTTGAACAGACTTCAGATGTTAACTTACTGGATCTGCAATCCGCAAAGGTAGAGAGAATTATCACGAAGAACATGAAGATTACCATTTGGATTGAGCTATTGTCCATTTTGGTATTGGATCCAATAACAGAGACTGTGCATGTGTTGACAGATGTCGAGCACTGATGGGCTTAGGTCACGTTAATTTTGTGGACAGTTTATTAATATGGTTTCCATTGCTTCTCTTTAGCCTGCGTCCAGACGTCTCCTCTACTTCTCTTATGCTAATTCTTGAATGCATGAAAATGACAGAAATAATTTGCCATTATTTCAAATCTGAAAATTCATAAAGGAAGTGTAATACGTGATAATAAATTCATTTTTGCGTGACATGCCCCCCCACCCCCGACCCCCAGCTCTTGTTTACATTGTGACACCACTCCCCACCTTACACGAAGCAGCACATCGGTTTCAAGATGTCCTACCGTAGAAGATTCACGGCAGCTCACGGCAGCTCACGGCAACAGATCAAAAGGCGGTTCACACGTGTTGAACTGAAACTTTCAAAGGCAAAATATGACGCCGCGAGTGTGGTGTGCCTTGGTCGCTGCTCAGCTCGGTTTTGGAGCGTACGGCGTTCTAGTGACCGTTTTTGCCAAATATAGTAAAGCAGACCCTTTGGTGTTCTGTCTGTTGCGAGGTGCGGGGGCTTTTCCTGTCATGTTGATTGCTGCTTTTTTCGTGGAAGGCAAAGTTAGCATGCCCTCTGTGAGATAAAATTTAGTACTTTATATCATTCAGTACAGCTTGAGCTCTATTTTCTGGTTTATTGGGTTTCATAACCTAGAAAAATATTCCATTAATGATTATTTTTAAGGTAAGTTACCTGGGAGACAAGCTGTGGCTGTGAAGAATGTAGTTTAGATAAGCTCAAGCGTATATCAGTGCGAGAAAATAAGCAGAATATTTAAACGGTTGGCTCTTTCTAGAAATTAGATATTTGTCCTTTTTCCAAAATATTAGGCCAACATTTCCCCGTCATAATATTTTACTGCGACTTTTCATTCTTATGTAAAGGAAACTAGCCTTCATTACCCGTCTTGCCTTGAAAACGAAGCAAAAAAGACTCGCTCTAAATGCACATTACATTTGGTCATAATTCTGACAATTTCAATCATTGTATCAATAGAGCAGTTTTCAAATGAGTGTCATAAAACCAACTGAAAACCAAAGTAATTACTCTAACCAATCCCAACAGAAGCAAAAAAACAAAATGAACCAAATTGAACAAGAAATTCTGAAGAATTTACAGGCGGCGCATAGTCTCTCATCCCCCTCCCCCCCTCCCCCCCTCCCCTTTTCCTAAGGAAAAAAGGTTTAACTTTAGTAGTTCGTGGTTTCTGGTGACCTGTTATGGACAATTTGCACTTCCAGTATGTAAGGAATTAAATGTATGTATGCAACTTGAGAACTTCGTTTGTTTGTAACCAGTGACATCTCCTCTACTCTATCAAGACAGGAGAAACCCTGTCAGGGGCGTTCCCAGACATTTTTTGGTAGTACGCACAAAGTGAGATTGATACTTAGCCAAAGGGAGATGAACATAGTTACACATGTGATTACAGTCAGAGAAAACATTTATTTTTTCAAGTGCATTCTCGTTCTCGCATAATAACCTTGGTAATAGCTAATTACATTTTCCAGCAGTGCTTGAATTTCCTGTCATGCAGTTGCACGCACCTATGTCAGTCTTACATGAAAGTACAAGAAGAGAGAATACAATACGCCCAGGCGCACTCTTTCGCAAGTGTGTTGAAGAACATGCCAATATTGAAATTGCACAACATTACCTTATCCACTCATCTAGATGAGTTCTTAATTTCCTCTTCTGTATTATAACCCATCAAATAAAGAAATATCATATTAAGGGCGAAAAATTCTGGTACGCATTTGCGTATTTCACGTAAAGGCAGGAATGCCCCTGCTTGTGGCTTTACCTGGAGAAATAAATCGTTCTTAAACCGTGATATCATTAAGTATGGCCCTTAAGTATTCACAACAAATGTTTCAGCCTCATTCAGGCAAGGGCTCCATTCAGATCCTAACGACACGAGTGCAGGCTAACAATATATTGCAATCTATTTTTATAACAACGATGCAGGTCCATTTCAATTTACGTCAGGATAACAACAAGGCCACTGTTTGAATGCCAACACTATCTTCCTTCCTCTGCTTTGGGTCATCAGGGCACTCAAGCATGGAGTTTATGATCACTTTGGCAACGTGTCGAGTTGGAAACACTGTGCAACCACTACTAACATTAGTCTCCATCAGTCATTGATGATCTCGCAGGCTAAGTAGTCTTGGCTTTCCGGAAAATCAATGAACCTACATCGCTCTCTTTAACAGGGCTTCTGAAATTTCGCGCGGTTGCGGAGCCGCAAAATTCAGGTATATCCGCGAAATCCCGCGAAATTGACAAAAACACGTGAAATACCGCGAAATTCGCTAGAAATTCTACCAAATACATGTCGGTACAACATATTTGAAACTTATCTTGGCTATTGGAGCTGTTTACTTGCCGTAAACTTGCAAATTTATCTTTAAATTTCGTCACTGCTACGAGTAAACATCGTACCAAAACTACCAGGCGTTCTTAGATTAATGTTGTGAAAACCTGGGGACTGGTAAAATAAAAGAGAAGACTTTTCGTTGACACTATACGGAGTGTGAAAGGAAACTGCTGTCTGTAGTAATGCAGGCACTTGTTTAATCGCACACGAATGAAGAGAATGAAGACACAAGAATGTTTTGACTTCACAGCTGGATTTAAACCTTTGATCTAGAACAATCTTGCCTTTTAAACTGCAAAGCAACACAAGAGAGCGATGAGGGGAAAGAAGTTCATTGCGTTGCTGTTTTCGGCTCTAAATTGCAGCTGAAAAAGGAGGTTAACCGGCCAAGCGTTTCGGTAAAGCTTTATTATGTTTTCTTGTCGCTCGAAACAAGTGCAGTTGCCTTTAGAACTGTGTTGGATGAACTTTTGTGTTTCTTTCTTGCCCTGAATTTGACATTTTTCCAATATTTTTGTCAGGAATCTTTCTTTTTTGCTTCCTCGTTTGCTTTTCAACGAAAATTTGCCCCGAAAATTCCCGCGAAAATCCCGCGAAATCGGCCGTCTTCTCCGCGAATTTGTCTCTTCAAATCCCGTGAAATTTCACTTTTTTTCCCGCGAATTATCAGAAGCCCTGCTTTAACGAAAAGATGTTGTTTAAAAACCACTTTCATAAGAGTTAAATGCCCTGTCACGAGCAAAATGTCCGGTATTTGAGAGATTAGCTTTCAATCTGGTAAAATCGACGTCATTATAACGAGCCTGATTGTTCAGAGGCCGCGCAGAGACTCAGTAAACCGACGTTCGACAAACCAGGAATGCGCATTGCATTTTATGAGTCGGCCTAGGCACATCTGCTGCCTAATGAGAAATTAAAGCAAGCACAGTTAGCGTCAAGCGTGGTAAAACAGGTGCGAGCAAGTCATGATTAGTTTTGGGTTAACTTCTGATTGGTTGAGAATGTGGTTTGAGCTTTTTTAACCAATCAGAGAGCAAAGTAAAGCAAAACCAAAGCAAAAACATTACTTTCGACTCTCAACTGAAACCTGCTGTAATTTCGAGCAGTATGTGTGGTTACTCAGCTAAGAAAAGGTGCCCTGCAATATAAGGTGTTTGTATCTTGACCCTTTCACTCCCAGAGTCAGATATGCAGACAATTAAGGTCAGTGGTTCTAAGTTTTGAGTCTGTGGTGGTGTGACCATTCAGATGAAACCTCTTCAGTAGTACATGTACTTTCACGCTGTACTATTTGAGTAGCATCAGTTTGAGGGTGATGCTCTTCAAAATCACAAACATGTGTTATGGGACTCAGGTTAAGCCTTGGTATCACATGGTAGTACTATTTTCCTTTTACTTGAACATTGTAATTTCACTGACTCAAGCGAGTCACATGGCTAGTATGTACATAGCACGCACCAGTAAAGTACAGCATCCTAGTAATAATACTATTGCAAAATACCTAGTTAAAGCTGACTGCAAGAGCTTGCTAGTTCACTTGCTCAATTGCTATCGCCAGCTTGCATGCTGCATTACCTGGATTCTTTTATTAGAATTTTTTCCCTCCCAGCCCTTCCAGGTATCTTGTTACCATAGAATATAGCTTATAGCAGAGTTCTACATATTATCTTCTTGACAGCTGTGTTTGTCTGTCCTTTTTTGTTATAATTTTGTAAATTTTAGTATTGTTGTAGTGTTACTTTATGTCCTTCTTGGAGTGTAATTTAGTCAATCTAGATTTTAATGGTTTGTTAATTAGTAACTTACTAGTATTATTAATAAAGGCTGTCTTAGTCCCAAACTTTGTGTGCAGTTATGGCTTGTGGTTTAGATATTACAATGTTGTGCAAAATAAAATTTGGGATTTGTCTTGAATTTTGCTTTTAGGCACTCTTGGGAGTAAAAGGTTTAATACAATCTGTGGAAGAATATGGGTTTTTTAATTCTATTCTGTTTATTTTATTTTTTAGTTGTCCTTGTTGCTTAGTAGCATTACATTTCTACAATTTTAATCCATGGAAACAGTTACCATATCTCCAAGAACAGGCACCTGCTCCGCACCCACTACTAAGTGCCCACCCTTTAGCAAGGACCCACCCCTGATTAAAGTAATTCCATTGAATTAGAAGAAATTGTTCAATTTTTCTAGAATTTGGTCCAATTGGTAATGTTTGGAACATTAAAAAAATGCGATAAAAGATAGGGGTCACTGTGCTCATTTTTTGCACAACAAAGCTAGCCATTAATAGCAACTATACGACTGGCGAGGTTTTCCTGAAAAACCCTAGTAATCAGAAATGAGAACTATAATAAATGTTTCTTTAACATGTCATTGCTTGCATTCAGGTGATTTAGTGCTTTCCCTTGAATAAATTGCCCTTTGATGTCATGTCCAAAAAATGAAACGACCACTGACACTCTATCAGTGAAAAGAAGTTAGAAATTG
Source organism: Siderastrea siderea (assembly GCA_964030785.1). Taxonomy (NCBI): domain Eukaryota; kingdom Metazoa; phylum Cnidaria; class Anthozoa; order Scleractinia; family Rhizangiidae; genus Siderastrea; species Siderastrea siderea. The sequence goes on along the minus strand of CAXIQD010000344.1, from coordinate 1,182 downwards.
TGCATGAGCTAAGAAAAGGTTAAATTTTACTCTATGGACAATAAATCATTTAAGATTGAAACCTGTTAATGTTTATTGATGTTGAAAAGACAAAAATACCAAATTTAAAGTAAGCATGCAGAATGGTATAATGTGGTGAAATTTTGTTTTTCCTGTAGGAGCATCCCGTTGCTGATGGTTCTTGGCCTGACAGGTATGTTCATTGGTCAGCTGCTCTTCCTTCTTGGCATTTACTTAACAAATGCCAATATGGCTGCCATGTTTCAACCTTCAGTTCCTGTGTGGAGTACTTTTCTAGCTATGCTAACAGGAGTAGAGCCACCTCCAGTGCTAACAAAATCTTATGGCCTGGCCAAAATTGTTGGCATTCTTCTTGCGGTTACTGGAGCTGTGACAATGACACTGGGAAAGCTTGGTGACAAAGAAGACCCCAGTGACGAGTCCTGGCTCATCAGTGGTTCATCTGTAGGGAGCCAATTCTTGGGATGTGTCTGTTTCCTTTTGCAGTCTGCAAGCACAGCTGTGTATTATGTCATTCAGAAAAAATACATTTTCAATAAACCATACTCAATATGGAAGGACCAACCTATGGCCGTCACTGCTTGGAGTTACTTCTTCGGTGCCATTTTTATGGCTTTGGCTTCAATTATCTATGTCAACCAGCCAGAGAAATTTACCAGTTTCTCCAAAGAAGCCTTTTACTGTTTAGTCTATGCCATTTTCATCACTTCCTCCATGTGCTACTTACTCCTTTCATGGTATAACATGCAGGCCCCATCAACCTTCGTCACTGCGTCATGGCCGCTTCAGTCCTTGTTCTGTGCAGTTCTGTCATTCATATTTCTTCAGAAAACATTGCAGCTGTTGGAAGTTTTTGGTGGTAGCCTTATCGTGTTTGGTCTTGCTGCAGTTTTGTGGTCAAAGTATGCAGAGGAGAAAGAACTGCTCTTGCAACTGAATGAAAAGAAAACAAAGGGAAATGTACTACCTTATAAATTGGACTGGAAATTCTCAGAAGCTATTTCTGAGGGTTATGTGGTGATCCCTAAAAATGATGATCACTAGTGTTAACTTTTCATAACTTTTCTGTTTTGTAGCTTACAGGAAAGCGTGCTCTGACATCTTTTGTTAGTGCCATTATATTATTATGCCAGTCTATGTAAATTATGTATTGTATGGAGA
>CAXIQD010000341.1:0-20000 GCA_964030785.1 Siderastrea siderea | reverse complement strand
AAATTTCCGGATAGTAAACTTCTCAGCGTCTGTTCTGTCAATTCTTCTGTGAAATCTGTCCATCAACAATCGCTGCAAACGCACAACATCTGGAAGAAACTGGACTGAGCGCAACTTGTGTTCCTGAATGGTAAGAAATGAATCACCTGAACCAGTTGATCAACCCCATTAAATTCTAAACAATATTTCTGGCAGCCAGGAATTATCTACTTACAAGCAAACGCAAAACAAGGTAGCGTTTTCGACTGGCTCCATTTGCTTTACATTTATTTCAAACTTCAAAGCATTATACAGATCTTAGGGTAGCGATTTGTCGGTGGTGCAATATAGTCTTTCTCGGCAGGAAAGGGGACAATATTTCAACACACAAGTTGTTACCTGTTTCAGGAAATTGGCCAGCACTTTGTACTGGTCTCCACCTGCAGACAAGGATTCCTGCTGAAACGAGTTTCCCAGGTGTTCTACAGTAATCTGCCGTCGGTACTTCCAAAGCGATCGTGACATTGAACTCACTCCGCGGCTAAGGTCTTCTATCTGTTCGTCAAACTCGTAAAGTTGTCGCACCAACGGATCACTTCCTGATGTATGAACAATCAATTAATTTAATCGATCAGTTGATCAATGAACCAGGCAGAAAAAAAAATTTTATTCTTCATCCACCAGGCTCACATTGTTTTTGTGGATTAAATTAAACATCGTGATAAGAAATTTCTTTGAAATACATTTTGTAATAAAAATTAACGATAAAAGGGCACGACGTTTCGACCTCTCCGAGGTCATTTTCAAGTGCGAGTAAAAAAAATAAAAAATTAGCATAAATATATTACAAGCGGTTAGTCGTAACCAAACCTGATAAGGGCTCAGGAGTAGTAGTGATGGACAAATCAGATTACGTGCGTCTTTTGAAGGAACCATCCATTAATGACGAGGCAAAATTCGTGCCTGTAAGCCTCGAGAGACCAAGAACACGAGGAAGACCTTTAAAGCATTACCGCCCACTGCTTCAGAAAGAGAAGGAGTTATCCTCAGTTGTTCAAAGAATTCTGCCCAAAGCCATTGCAGATTCAGTAATTCAGAAGGGTTCGGGACTTGCTCATCTTTATGGCCCGCCAAAAACTCACAAGAAGAAGCTAGCCATGCGTCCACTACTCTCTGCTACGGGAACTTACAATTACAAGCTTGCAAAGTGGCTGGATGAAAAGCTGAAGCCCTTGTCCATCAATGACCATACCGTCAGTGATATATTCCAATTCGCCGACGAGCTACATGAGATGAAAATCAACGACCAAGACATCTTCGTGTCGTATGACGTATCCTCACTCTTTACCAACGTACCTGTAGATGAGACCATTGAGAGTATTGCGGAAAGAGCCTTTGAAACCGAAAACGAGATGCCTGCCTTTTACAAACGCTATGTTGATGATACGCTTAGCGCAATGTCTGGTGTTGAAACAGCCTCTGATTTTCTGACGACGTTGAACAACACCCATCCTTCCATCGATTTCACAATGGAGCTTGAAGTTAACGGCAGGCTCCCTTTTCTGGGAATGGATATAATCAGGAACGGATGCCGGTTGGACACGAAGGTGTATAAGGAAACCAACACACACTGGGTTACTGTTGCATTACCACAGCCACGTGGACGGTAGATATAAACGGTCATTGCTGAACACCATGTTTAACCGTGCACTTAAGCTCTCATCTACATGGGAGCTTTTTCATCAGGAATGTGAGCGCCTCAAAGTGATCTTTTCCTGTCTGTGCTACCCGGACAAACTCGTACAATCTACCATCCGCCAATTTGTTGCTTTCAAAGTATCTGAGGAATCGCAAACACAACAACAAGTTCCTGACAACAATGAAGCCCCAATCAGGATCGTGCTGCCTTTTAAAGACCAGAAATCTGCAGATGCAGTACGCAGACAACTTGCAGACCTCAGTCGGAAGATCAATGCAACTATCAGCCCTGTGTACACAAGTCAAAAGATCAAGGACGAAATCAAAGTGAGGGAAGACAAGCCACCCCTTGTGAATCAACAATGCGTTGTTTGTCATTTTCAGTGTAACCTGTGTGATGCAGGTTATGTCGGTTACACGTGCCGACACCTTCACCAGCGAATTGAAGAGCACAAGGGAACTGCAATCGGAAACCACCTGAAGGATCAGCACAATATGTCCCCAAATGACATTGCGCGAAATTTTAAAATTTCAAGGAAGTGCCAGAACAAACTTGATTGCCTTATTTTTGAAATGCTTTTTATTAAAGAACTGAAACCAACTCTAAACAAACAGTGCGATTCCATCCGCGCTAAATTATTTGTTTAGATCGGTTTTAATTAGCCTTATTATAATCATTTCTTTTCAATTTTTATAAATATTTTATCACTTATCGTTTACATATTTTATCGCATTTTATTGTTCATTGTATTCTTACCTTTTAAAGTATTTTTAAACCGCTTGTAAAATATTTATGCTAATTTCTATTTTTTTTTTTTTACTCGCACTTGAAAATGACCTCGGAGAGGTCGAAACGTCGTGGCCTTTTATCGTTAATTTTTATCACAAAATAAATTAAACATCAAGGTTAAAAAAAGAATGTATTAAATAAACTTAGGTTATAGGCGTATGATGATATCGCGTTAATTAGAAAATAATAATTCATTGTTAAGACTGTAAAGCATAACAGAAAAATATCGTACCGAATCTTTCGTCTTCCATCAACAGTCTTGAAGCCTTCAGTAAATTCTGGTCAAGTTGCTAACGCGGATGTGAATAATACAACAAATTAAATCAATTACAGATGACCGAAAAATATAGAATGGTAAATCACGGGGAAATAATCTTTACTGGGAACGTACCGTGATGGCAGGAGCAAGAACAACAGAAGAGAAATCTGTTTCCCAGGCTTTTCGACTCTCTCGGGATTGAAGACGCATGTCATGAGCGTTTGCTGCAGATGGAAAAGAGAAATGGAGAATAAGAACAAGGAAAAAAAGACTTGTACCAAGCACAATTATACTGCACCAGGTACAAGTTATCAAGCGAAAAACTATGGAATAGATATTATAAGTTGAAACCCATCAAGGAAAACAATTGTTTTGTCAAATATCAACTTACTAGTTTGCCCTCCGTTGATTGAAATCAATCGCTGCAGTACAAGATGCACGGTTAAAGCTGCGTCATCAACACTTCGCCCCAAGGCCCTTCCAAGAACGTCTAAATCGCGTTGCATATGTTGCCACAGAAAGTCTGTTACACGTTCTGGTTCACATGGAGGCCTGATCACTTGTGCAGTGGCCTTGGAAGGACAAGTAGAGAAGGTTGTTAAATGATATTTTGGTATATTTGCTGTATGTTTTTTTCTTTTTCTCTTTTTTTTTTCAAAAATAAAATAAAGTTGTCCTTGCCAGAAAGAAAGTTTTTAGGAACTGAGACAATGGAATGGACGTTAGTGTGTTAGCTTGTTTTACGCGATTTCTGTGGACATTATTTTCCCGCCATCAAAATTAGCAAACGAAAACTTTGATTCATCAGTTACCACTTCGACACAGTGAAATCTCATCCACGAAAAAAATAATACAATAGAAGCCCTCGCAAGCGGCCAGCTCGGATATAAAGAAAAGTGGTCGCAACTAGAGCTGGCCACTTACTAAAATAAGCTCTCGTAACTGACCACGTGATGAAACAACAGAGGATGGTCGCTTTCGAAAGCTTTCAGCATGATTGGGTCATGATAACGGTTATGATAACGGTTACTTACAGTCGGTAACTCACAAAAGTGGTCACGGTCGTTTACGAGAGTTGTTGCTAACGAGGGCTTTTAATGACAGAGTTTAAGTGACAATTCAAACGGGTTTTCACAATAATTGAGTTGGTCGCTTACAATAGTGGTCGCAAGGAGAGCTTCCACTATTTCATTACCGTTGTGGACTTTCAGGAATTTAGTTTAGCTGAACAGAAAAAAAAATCGTCATTTATCATATGAGCTCATGCGGTTAACAGGAATTTATCATTATAACTTTTATGTTGGGTAGTTATCAGCTCTGTAGTAACACTACTCACGCAGAGTATGAAGATATCAAGTGATTTAATCAAACGAAGAACAGAGTGTAATCACTGATAGTGATTCTTCGAAACGTTGGGAAAAGAACTTCGCCCAATTTTTGCAAGATGCAATTCATTTCACCTGGCAATCGGTGGCCAAGGACATCTATTTCAGGTTAGAGAAAGCTGGTGGAGTAGTTTAAACACAACCCAACCATCATTCTTTTACCAGTTGTTGCCCATGTGTCTTAAGCTTTTGAGTCTACAGTAGGTAAGACAGGCCCTTCAATGTTCACCGTCAACAACCTCATTACCTGAGGATTTCTACATGCTCCCACGACCATGGCCGAATGCATGATAATCCGCAGAAGGCTGCAGAGAATTGGTGACAGGTTTCTCTGTGGTTCAGCAATGGTGGGTCTTGCAACTGCCTCTCCAAGCGCATGACCAGTCTTTGTTTTGTCTTTCCTGGAGAATTTGCAATTAAAAGGGGATACGTCAGAGGGATTTTTCAAAACTGTGCTGAAATTCAAACGAAGCACCCTTTTTGTACAGAAACTTCTCCTAGAACTCCAAGAGGAAGATACCAAGTGATTTTAGCAAATGAAGAAAAAACCATTATCAGCGATTTTAGCGATTTTTGCGAGGCACAAGTGAAGAACTTTGGGGAAAAAAAACGGGGCCATTGTTTTCACTGCAATCCATTACCACTCTGGCCATATGAAGCAGAAGGCAGTTATTCATTCTTTCAGAAAACTAGTAGAGTGACTTAGTACTTAGTACTTAGTAAATTAGTGACTTAGTAGTACTGAACTGTTATTTTTGGATTTTCTTTGACTCCAATACGTTTTATAGCATTGCAAAGAAACATTAAAAATATGCATGTCCATCATAGTTATAATCATTAAGCCGCCTTAAATATTTGAATGTTGTATACCGAAAGCTGGGTTCCATGTACTAAAATTCTCATTATTTCAACACTGCAAGGATGCACTCAGTTCTCATGCAACTCTACAAGCCGTTGCAAAAAGACGTCGACTCTTGCTCTATTGGCGGCCATTTTTGACATCCTAATAGTCAATACACATCTCCCCCCTACCCCATTATGAATGTTTTTATAGATGTAGTAATGACAAGTAACAAGCAACAACATTGAAAGGGGAAGGGGAGTCCGAAATGTATTTAAGTTTTCTATTTGTTTTCAAGAGCGCGTCTTTAGATGGAATTCCCATTAAAGCGAGAGTGTCGCAACAGTTTTGCAATGGCTTGTAGCTGAAGGTTAAAAATAATAAATCGATCAAATATAGAAGTTAGTCTTATTATGATACACATGACGCGTAAGTTATTCTCTGTTACAGTCGTATCACGCCCAAAGAAATAATTACCTATCAGCAATTGTCATCTGAGACTTATCCAGTAGTTCTCCTGATTCTGTCATAAACTTGTGATCTTCCCCTCCAATCACCTTGCCACAGTCAGGACACTCGCCCTTTTCTTTCGGTTTTGAACACTTTTCAGAAAAAAATAAAATGGAATGAAACGCACAATAAGAAAGTTGATTTCCTCTGTATCCTAGTGATTCAGTGTTTGGTATGTGTTTCTGCACACGATCAAAAATGCTGCAGTTTGATGACTTATAACACACTTACCTCACCAACAAAATAAACATAACTGCAATTCCTGCATTCTGAAAAGGCAAGAAAAAACGCTTGGTAATAAAATAAAGACAAGCTCGTCTAGGAGCTTTTAATTATTAATTACAAAGCCAGCAATTCCTGAGTACAAAACATTCGTCACAATTTGAATTGTGTCGCAAGCAACCCAACATAACATGGAACTGCTGGAGTAGGTTGTAAATGGTTGCAAATTGACAGGGAAACAAATCGTTAATTCCTCGTCTTACATTTTGTTGTTGCTGTCGTTGTTGTTGTTGCTGCTGTTGTTTTTTTGTTGGGGAGGTGGGTTTGTTCGCGATCTCTTCCTTGTTTTTTCTTATTCAGCTCACAAAAATAACAATTAAGGAATGACAGAGACAAGGGTGGAGGCAATTTCAGTAATTTCAAATGTACGTTTAGTGTTGCAAAACACTCACCGTACCACTCTCCAACATAGCTTCCCTCGCGTTTCATAACCTCAGCAATAACTTTAATGCACTCGATAAAGTTGTCCTCGGGCATTGTGGGAAGGTATGAGTTCTGTAATGTACCAGAAAGAAAGAGAGTGTAACTATAAATAACTTCTCACGTGTTTTCACGTGTGTACATTTTCTAGCTCTTTTGTGTTAAAAAAAGGTCCATCGGGACAAAGCTAGGAGGTCATTACTCGGAAAAATTGGATTATTCTGCTAGAGAAAAATTAACAGCCGAGGTACTTACGATTTTATCAGCCCACGGGGTTGAAAAGCTTACAAATTTACAACAAGTAATTTTAGTTTTTCTAAGACTACATGGAAAAGGTACAAAATAACCCGAACAAACTACGCAATCCAAAAAGACCAATACATTTTCTAACTGGTGGTCTAGAGGTTTGTAGTTTTTTCAATGTATCTAACAGCATGACGGATTTTTTTCAAGCACTTGTAAAGCACCCAAGCCCTCAGGAAAACTGCATTATGGAAACCCATCAAACCTGTGATCTAATGGATTTTTTAAGGGGAAAATAAATTACCATCATGGTCGTTGGATTCGTCATTAAAGCATAAAGAGGCTCAGCAAGCGATCCCGAGCCAATGCACACCAAGGCTACCGAGGTGTGAATGGCTATTTCAGCTAAGGTGTGGTCCTGAGGGGTCTTCCCAGGAAATGCTTGAAGTTCCTTGAATTCACCTCCTTGGCTGTTTTCGAGAAGCTGACTGGCAAAAAGTTGAGCCTTCGAGGATAAAACAAAATAAATCTTCTTACATGTCTATTCATTAGAGGATGACATCTTCCCTAATCCAACAAAATGCATTAAACGAGTACAAAACGTATTATTTGCAGTTTTGTCACACACATACTGTTATTTTCTGTTGTTGTTTAGCTACTTAATTCACTTGGTAAACTTGACATTGAAATATTATAAATGTTCACCAATTTTTAAAGCACTTTTCAAAATAATAAAACTTAAGAGGCAATGTCCACCAAGACCGAGCGAAATCGAAAATATGTGGCACATGATGAAAAATCAAAATTCTCCGTTTTTCGCCCAGAGATACCTTATGGTAGCTCTAGAAACGTGGTGACATTTTTTGTTGAGAAACTATTTTTAAACCTCCAAAAAATTTAAAAACCGTTACCGCACTACGTGTCTCTACAAACACCCCGAATAAACGCGAATCATACCTTCTCGTAAACTTCGCTCTGTTTAATTCGCGTCATGGAACAATCCTGTTTTGAGCTTAGAAATTTGCTGTTGAAGAGTTTACAAGTAATTTGAGTCAAATTATTCTTTTGTGGATTAATTTTCAAGGTCATGGCAGGCTGCTGAAAACCACTACAATTCGCTTGCTTTGAATTCTCAATTTGACACAGTTTTTCAAGAGAAAGTTTCCCATCCCGGTAAAACACCGAATCACTTGAAATTCAGAATTCTTGAAAGAGGAAATGCCGTTCTTAAACCAGGTTTAAAAATTAGTTTCGGGCTCTTTATCAGCGCCGAGTACAAACGCTCTCAAAATCCCCATAATTACAACATTAACACGTCAACAATTGGCACATACCTACGACCAAATAACCGAAAATGCGGACATTTCTTCTATTTTGGTTGGTATTCGGTTGTAATCCACAGCAGAAAGTTAATGTTTAGCTCACCTGAATATGGTATTGTCTAAATATCAGGTTCTGTGCGTACTCTTTCATAATAACTATCTTGGCGTCCGGGGTCAACAACATCACTGAAGCATCGCGTATTGGCAATCAACCCAAATGACTTATTTCCATCCCGCCTCCTTTTGTTAAAATGAAGAACCTTCAGGAATAAAATGATTTTGCCTTATTTGAACTTCAAAAGAGTTTTCTCCTATAAGACGTCTTTTCTTGGTCTGTATTCGTTGTAAAATTTCGAAACGATAATTTCTTGCCGAAAGCTTACAAGCCTGCTTAGCTTGAGTCACGCAACAAAATGTCACTCACTTGATTTTACCTGACGTCGGGTTTGACTTGGAGGGGGAAATGCACAGGAAACAAAACAAAACAAAAAAACAACATGCAAGTAAGCAAAAAACAAACAAACAAAAACAAAGCAATGAGAACTTTGAAAACCTGTGGACCCAAGGACCGATTACCGTCAACTGCCGCTTATAAGCCCTGGGCTTATACAACTTTGTTAGGGTTTTGGGTGGGCTTATAAACGGAGGGGCTTATATCCGGGGGGGGCTTCTAAGTTTCGAAATGAGCCACAGCAGTGTTGATCGAAATACGTTTTTAATTTACCAGTTTTTAATTAACCTTTGAAACGTCACAATAAATCGAATTCGTTTCAATTTTAATTTAACAACAAAATCAAAACTTTTTGTTTGCAGGTAGATGGGCCTATAACTGGGGGGTTGGGCTTATAAGTGGCAGTTAAAGGTATTTATGTATTTATCGGTATCATTAGAGGCAGTGAAGCCTTGCCAAAACCTTGCCTGTTGCTAGGGCTTTGAAAAATAAATTGTTATTAGGTCTCTATGCATTGGTCTTCAAAAATTGGTCAAGACAGGAGTGAGAATGTAAAAATGTATGTTGAGTTTACTCAAGCCCAAACCAGGGTGTGGCCAGGGGTGCCGGAACCGTCTTTTTCGTTCTTTATGAGCTTGTGAAACCATTTTATGGCAAATCTAGCAGATTACAATTTTATACATGAAACTCAAAATTAAGTTGAGTTTGAAACTCAACTCATGTTGAAACTCATCATGACAAGGAGTCCTAATGTTTAGGGCTCTTTATCGCTTTCCGCCTGATCTTCTGAGCAGTGCAGGTGACGAAGGTGGAGAACCATCCTTGTGACGAATGGCTAACGCTCGAAACGTCAGCTTTCAATCTCTTCACGGTGGCTCAATTTACCTTATCAACTCAGCTGATAAATACAAAGTTTTGTGTTTCGCTTCCCCACCGATGCAGCACCACAGTTTCTCTAGAAACTAACCCCCTTTTTTGTCAAAAGACAGTTGGTTGTGCGATTTTTCTGCGTCTTCTCACGGCTGAGGAGAACGAGCTCGGTTTCGCTTAGAGCACTGCTATGGACGGTAGAACATCAGATGACAGGGCCTTAGATTTCAGCGCAGTTATTGGTGTTATAGGTCCCACGCCATATGTTCTTCATACACGGACGGATTCTTTCTTTAGAAAACTGTATATTCACACCATCGATCTTCCAAGTGGTAACTAAACGGCTTACAATGGACGCGCACCGGATGACACTTAAGGATGGTTCTCCACCGGGATCTTGATATCGTGTCCGGAGTTTAGGAGGAAAAATGTATACGACTTACTCTCCGCCGGCCTTGCGGTCGCAGGCTCCCTTCCTTCCATGGGGAGGGAAGGGAGCCAAGAGTTTGAACACCACGCCCAGCTCTGCTCCTAGTACTCCTACGCAAACTATGGTGGCCCTGCAGGCCCTACAGTGGTAGCAGCCAGCGCTGTCTTGCCGGAAGCTGACTGTCTTCAGGGCTGGTATGATAGTGTTAATCTGCTTAATGACGTCTGCCATCACAGCGAGGAATGCACGAGAAATGGGTATGAGAAAAAAGTGTACTTACCAGAGCCCACTGGAGGGAAGACACCGATGTGTTGCAAAATAGCTTTGGACTCCGACTTGCCATTTCCACGGTCTGCTTTTCTCACTTTCCCGTTCGAGGCATACTTAGACAGCCCTGGTAGAACTCAACATGACCAATGTTGATTAGGTCCCTCTGCGCTATTCCCAGACAAGAGCGATGGGCTGGGCAAATGGTCCATGTTAAGAATACTAATTAAAAATACTTTTGCGCGTGCTAAAAGAAAATCAACGAAGCTCAACTTCTGAGTGGATATCGCTGATTCCAACACTGCAAGTGTGACCCGAAAAGTCTTTTTTGCAACTGGAACAGCAACTGCTTGTTCATATCGCTTGTAAGAGGCGCAAACGCCTGCAACTAGTTTCGGAAAAGAATAAGTGACCTCTATTCGCAGCCAACGGAGATAATGGTTTGATTGGCTATTGTACTCGGTGACAGGGACTGACTGCGAGAACTCCAAAGAACCTATCCTTTTACAATGGTGCGATATAGAGGAAGCGCTCTACAGCTGCTGCGTGTTAAATTTGGCGTTTTCCTTTTTTTTTCTTTTTTTTTAACGAAAATTATCAGTTTTTGAACATTTACTCAAAGCCGATCCGCACTTAAGACATTTTGTCTAGTTTCCAATAATGCCGCACCTGAAATTCTCACACGCCTGATTTCCAACAAGAAAATTATTTTCGCAAATGGCAGCTTCTCGAGGCGCCTTCTTCGACGCAACACTGGTGGCTTGCAAATAATATTGAAATCCTTCACCGTGAAATTAATTAGACTTGAAAAGTCGAACTCTTGAAATTTGCTATTTTAGACCATCAGAAGCTAATACTTTCTGTTTCTAGTGAACACGTGACAATTTTTTCCTCTCGCCAGAGCGTCACAAAATGTACATCTATGTAATCTGCAACTTCCTTTTCACAGGTCAGAATTGCGTAGTGAATAGTCCCGTCATATGTAGTATCACTCTAGTTTACTAGTCGAAAGATATTTCAGGCATAACTTCGGCGGTGTAACATGACACCAAACAGGAGGACGGAATGTGAGTAAACAAACACAATTGTAGCCAAGTGCTACGCATTGAAAACTTACGATTATAGAGAAAAGTGAACTTAAAATTTTCAGGAAACTTGTAAAAAACAAATGGATGCCTTCTTTGTTAGCCTTCGATATGCTTTAGTTTAAATCATGGAAAAAATTCAGCTATCTCTGCGGTTTGTTTTTACATTAAGGCAGTCCGGCATCTGGGATGAAAACGGGAAAGGATCATTCCGGTCGAGTTGCTGAAACAAACGCCATCACTATTTACATCGCCTTCTATCTTGTGTAATTTTTTTCATAGCTTAAGTTATTTCAGACGTCCTAATGTTTCGATTTTTTTCCCATTTTTGCAATCCCATCACCAAAACCTATCCTGTGACTTGACCAGAACCCGTTGCGTGACAGACAAATTTAGTTAAATCAGACCATAATAACAGTGCGGTTTCTGAGATGAATGTTGAGATCACTGCAAAGTTATTTAGTTTCTTGAGGGAATTAACACTGGGAGATTTTAAAAATTCATTTGCCATTCGTTAAGGGATGCGAATGTGTTGGCGGAGTCGTTATTCATTAGTTGAAAGTCAATCTGGAGATACCTGGAGATAACGGTCGATTCCACGCGTCAAGATGGCCCTTGGACAGTACACCTAAAACTTGACAAAACCTGGCATTTAGACAAAATCTTATTCAAGGTAAGCTAGATATGACCTTTATCCTGTACTTTTCATCCAAATACCAAAGGATACAAGGAAAAAATTCCAAGTTTTCGGCTATTCGGTCGGAGGCACGAGCCTATTGTTTGTACTGGTTGACAGGTTATTGTTGTGATTATCGGGATTTTGAGAGCGTTTGTACTCGGCGCTGATAAAAAGCCCGAAACTAATTTTTAAACCTGATTTTAGAATGGTATTTCGTCTTTCAAGAATTCTGAATTTCAAGTGATTTGGTGTTTTACCGGGGAGGAAAACTTTCTCTCGAAAAACTGTGCCAAATTGAGAATTCAAAGGAAGCGAATTTTAGTGATTTTCAGCGGCTCGCCATGACCGTGAAAATTAATTCACAGATCTAAAACCGGACTCAATTACTTCCTACACACTTTAAAAGCAAACTTCCACGTTTAAAATAGGGGTTTTCTGGGGTGCAAATCAAACAGAGCGAAGTTTACGGGAAGGTATGATACACGTTTATTTCGCGTGTTTACAGGACACGTGTGGCGTAAACATGTTAAATTTTTTTTTCGGGCTTAGAAAAAAAATTTCAAGAAAAAAATTCCACCACGTTTCTTAGATTGCCATAGGGTATCCGTGGAAAATTTATGAGGGAATTTTATTTTTCATCATGTGCCGCCACTCGCTCGATGTTAGTGGACATCCCCTCTTAAAAAGTGAAGATTGATTTCTGCAAAGTGTTACCTCAGTTGCAAAAATTAGATGAATCACCCCCATTTGGAACGGTCCTGTCGAGAATTAAGTTATGAAGCACAAAAAATGCTTTCACAACATATGAAAACACAAAAACTCACATCCATAATGGGCCATACCTCTTCTCATGAATACTACAAGCTCACCGTTTTGGAAAAGTGTCCTCCACTTTTGATAAAATCGTCTAGTTTTTTCTTGACCTAATGTGTTAAATTAAACGTGACAGAGCAACATCAGTGCCCAAATAGGTGACCCTATACGTAGCAAGCCGCTCAAACGTACAACCCAGTACAATACAAAACAGTATGATACAATCTACCTGCTGACCTGCAAGTAAGAATGGGATGTTTAAGGATTGACTCTGCTATAACTTCGCAAGAACGATCCCTCTTACCCTTGCTTTGTGACGTCGGCTAACGTTTTTGTGAATCTGCGTAATTGCGTGCTTTTCACACAGTTTACACAGGAACAACTAGGTATTCGGTATGAAATGACTTTCAGTCTGGTCTAAAATAGTCAAGCACCAGCATAAAGCCAGCATCGTGCTGGTTAAAACACTTCAACGAAAACGCATGGTTCTTGACGGAAAAAGGTGAGAGAAACACGTTGGATCATTGCCCTGATTCATCCAACGCGACATTGAGTGAAAGCGTTTAATCGTTTCGCTGGTAATTCAGCGTCAGAACTAAATCGAACTTTTCGGGGTAAGCATACCTCTTCAGACACGCTCTTTTGTTGAAATGATGCATTTGACAGCGTTATTTCACGGTAGAATGCTAAGAGAAGAAGAACCTCTTTGTAGACACCCTTTTCTTCACTCTCCTGCAAGGGCGATTAACAATACACAAATTAATTATTTTGCAACAGCAACACAGACTAGGGGTTTTCTTGCTCTTCCAAACGCGTCTAAAAAACTGGTCAGTAAATGAAAGAGAAAGGACGAATCCGCTTACTGATATGGCTGTAGCAAAGTCTTGGATGTTCCCGCTTATCACTGCTTTTGCCAGTTCTTCACGGACGGCACGATATTGTTTCTCGTGAACAACAAACCTGTCTTGGATGACATTTTCCTGTTGAAAAAATTGTGGACGAGAAGCTAGCAATAGAATGCACTGCCGTTGAATGATATCATCATCATCATCATCATCATCATCATCATCGTCATCGTCATCGTCATCGTCGTTGTCGTCATCGTCATTGTCATCATCATCATCATCATGTCTCTCTCGAAGACATTAGCTTTGTATAGCCACTCTTAAGGACGTTTGCGCAAAAAAACTTCTAACAGTGACTTTTTCATGAAACTTTTGCTGCGGTTAGATAATGAGTTACTTGTGTCAGAAATGTGAAAAAAAAGTGGGGGTCACCGACTCTGTGTTAGAATTAAGTCATCTGAAAGACCATCCTAATTTTGCAGAATCGGTCTTCCTTGTCCGATATGACCCCAATGGCTGTTAATCTAAAAATATTGCAAAACCCTAGAATGCACCTTTCTATATAAATTCAATGTGAGTGGGTGTAATAAGTAAATCCATGCAATTGGCGTGAAGATGGTGATGGTGGTACTCTTGACCGCGGTCATAGTCATGGTGATGGTAATGAAGATAGTGATGATGATGATGATCATGGTCGTCCTCATGGCTGCAGTCATGGTCATGGTCATGAAGATGGTGGCGATGATGATCATGGTTGTGCTCATGGCCGCAGTCATGGTCATGGTAGTGACGATGGTGATGATCATGGTTGTGCTCACCGCCGCAGTCATGGTCATGGTCATGATTGTGCTCATGGCCGTAGTCATGGTCGTGCTTATGGCCACAGTCATGATCACGGTTATGGAGATGGTGATAATGATGATGATAATGATGATGGTGACGGTCGTGCTCATGGCAGTCATGGTCATGGTCATGGTCATGGTCATGAAGATGGTGTTGTTGATAATGATGATGATGATGATGATGATGATGATGATGATGATGATGATGATGATGGTGATGTTGATGATGCCCGTATTTATGGCCATTTCTCAAATATCATTGTTCCTTTTGGATAAAAGGCTAAAAACAAGCGTCAATTTAACTGTCTTGTTTTATTGTCGACATATTTAGAGTAAGCACTGTTAGCCAAACTGAACTTCCCTCGTTCGTGTTGATTCGCAAAAAACCGCCTGTACCAAGAACGTTTTTCGGTGAAATGTTCCTTTAAAGGAGGAACAATCTTAGAGAGGCCTTCTTTGTTCCTCTTCAAAATCAAGGAGAACTAAAAAGTCTCTTTGATGTAAGGTACTTCTAATGGTAAACACACATCCTCCGTATCCATCAAATCCAGGAAATCCGATCAATAAATATAAAATTGATTGATGTCTTACAGATGGAAACGAGACAAAAAATAAACAAGTGAAGAAACGAAGAAAGAATGCGGAATGAATGAATGAATGACTGAATGACTGAATGAACATTTCCGTAAAATCTAAAAGATCCAAAGAATCCAACCTATTTGTTGAAAAAGTATAGAGTATTAACTTCCAGTACTAAGTAGATGTCCTTTAATCTTTGTTAATAATATTTATTATTGACTGGATAGTATGGATTTATTGGATTTCATGGACATATTTAAGGGTAAAAGAAGTTAAGCGTGAACTCTTTTTATTTTTGGGTGGATAGTATGGATTTATTGGATATCGTGGACATACATCCAGTGTCTCTTTTTTAAATGTAGGTTGGATAGTTTGGATTTCTTAGATATGTTGGAAAATGAAAGACAAAAATAATAAAAAAAATTAATATAAATAAATTAAACTATTAAATGATACTATATTATTATTTAATTTTATTTTTATTTTATTTTAATTTTATTTTATTTTATTTCATTTTTTTTATTTACTTTTTATTATTATTATTATTATTATTATTATTATTATTATTATTATTATTTAATTTTTTTAGTATCCATGTATTCCACAAAATCCAATAAATCCACCCTTATTTTAAAAAGAAATAAAGCGGGAGATAAGATCAATTCATTCTTCATTTAGGTAATAGTTCTTTTTCCAGTAAATCCTTTAAATCCAACATATCCGCCCCTATTTAAAAAAGAAATGAAGGGAAAGCTAATGGTTCTTTATTCATTTATTCATTTTTCTAGACAATAGCTCGATGTCCAAGGAGTCCATCCACCCTTACTAAATAATGTTTTACTTAGACATCACTTGCAGATTCCCAAAAACACTTTTCTATTTAGGGTGGACAGCTTGGATTCCTTGGATATGTCGGATAATGAACTATTGTTTAATCTTTTTTCTTTCTTAGAGATGGATAGCAGCTATGCTAGGCGGATAATGTGGATTCTTTGGAAGTATCAGTGCCGCTTTTGTATTTAATTAAGGGCTTCACAGGATTCTTAATTCTGTGGTTAGGTAATATCATTGTAAGAAATGCATAACAATCACTTCCTTTTGAAAGGCTGGTGCCCTCGAATGACAACAACTAGCAGCTTCGATAGTCTTCAACGCATTATACTTTATGGTGGATAATGCGGATTCTGTGGAAATATCACTGTTGCGTTTGTTTTTAACCTAGATTTTCACAGGTTTTCGCAATCTGCAGTTATGCAATATCATGCTAAAAAATAGTACAACAACCGCCCTTGTTTTTTAACAAAGCTCTTTTCATATCAAGTATAATATACTGGAAAAAGAAAACTTCACACTAGAATGCCGAACTCTATTCGATAAAGCCCTAAGTGTAAGGTTTTAAGACAAACAAATGAACAAAACGACATCATGTTTTCACATTGATGCATGCATAATATTGACCATCACAACGTTCTGCTATATAAAGATCATTTGATGCAGGCCATTTCATATCATTGCAAGATGCAGCGAGCTACAAATCCGTGTAGGCAACTTAACAGCGAGGGAGTTAAAGCAGCCGCCTTATGTTATTTGAGTCCAATAATCCATGGAAAATGCAGCATAATCAGTGCTAGATGTATCGCATGCGTGAAACAAGAAGGACTGGAAAAAGCCTGGAAAGATGTTTGTCGCATGCGAGATAACTGCGACAAGGCAGTGTCCGGTAAGAAATGATTTAGTTTGTTGTTTCCCTATTGAAAAACTTATTACTGCATAAAGAGAAATATATCCCTCCTTCAAAGCTGTAAGCACATTGAGTTTCTAAATGCGCCCATAAAAAAACTTTACTATGTTATAAAGCTAAACTTTTGCCTTGTATTTTTGTGCCTTTTCAGGAATAAAGAATGTGGCATTCTTTTTTAGTGCCGTGGCAACTCAAGAAAAAAGAAAGGCCAAAAGCAAGGCAAAAGCCAAAGGCAACGAAGAAGATGAAGATAGTGACGAAAGCAATGACGAAACAGTTACTTCCAGTCAGGTGGCTAGTACGACCAGCCAAGAATGGATTGCTGAACATCGCTCTATTGGATTGCGCTGACCACACCCAACGGGGCTCCGGCCAATCCCCTCACAGTTCATCGAGCACTCCACGAATGTGGAGTAGAAACGCTTGCACATCAGGTACGTAAAATTCTGTCTTAATCGTACTTTGTCGCATTCTAAGTCCTATTTTTTAATCGCTTTGTCTCACCTAGTGGAGTTTTCTTATTTTTGATCTTCTAGGTCAACTTTAAAGAAAGCAAGGATTCCATGGCGATGAAGGAGCTGTACAAAACGTTAAAAGATCATAAGAACGGCTTTATGCAGGATTTGGTTCAGTCGTCATACCAGACCATTTATCAAGACGAAGTCCAGCGTTTCATGAACGAGACAGATGAAATTGATCTCGAAGAGTGTGGTGGGGAGTCTGTTGTGAGAGTAATTGTAGTAAACCAGTCTTTCCAACCTTCATTGTCGTCAGCGATTTCAAAAATGGAAGACGCCAAGTTACAAATTGACCGATTTGGCTTCAACGAAACCAGTGCAGAAATAACGGGAGACAAGAAAGACCAACCTGAGAGATTATCGGACAAACTTACGGTACTGATCAATGATATAGGAATCGCCATGAAGAAGTTGGATTACGCACTACATAGAGGACAAATTTACAGGAAAGAGCCAGCTTCCCGATATACCTATTTGTACAAGTGTGAGCCAAGGGCATTTGTGAATAGCCTAGCAACAAATGAGTTTTTCAAAGGCCGCCTTCTTAAAGACATGAAGCGTGTGACTGACATCCTGTCCGATCCTTATTGCGAAGTTATTCGCCCTATCACGATTTATTACGATCTAATCGAGGTGAACGACGGAAAATGCTGGTCAGTTAGAGAACGGCGTTTCATCGATCAAGCTATCGAGGATGACAACAAAGG
This sequence comes from Siderastrea siderea, assembly GCA_964030785.1. Classification (NCBI taxonomy): domain Eukaryota; kingdom Metazoa; phylum Cnidaria; class Anthozoa; order Scleractinia; family Rhizangiidae; genus Siderastrea; species Siderastrea siderea. The sequence goes on along the minus strand of CAXIQD010000341.1, from coordinate 2,444 downwards.
ACTTGTAACGCCCAGAGCATTCTGTCGCTATGACTGTTCTACGCCGCCGCAGCCAGAGTACTTCAAGGAAATCCTCGAGAACAGCCTCACAGAAAATGAAGTAGCCACATTTTGTGAAGATTTTCTGAAGCTCCTCAACTACAACAGAAAACGACACAAAGACAAGGTGCCCTGCCTCGTTGGCCAAACCAACAGTGGGAAGGCGAGTCTTTTTATGCCTATGTTGGGCATAATACACCACTCCAATGTCGCCACAATAACCAAACAACGGGTTTTTAACAAGGCAATGATATCAAACAACACGGAGGTCATTTTCATAGATGAGGCGACAGAATCAACCATGGATATTGACGACTGGAAAGTTCTGACACAAGGCGGTTATGCAGCCTATGATGTAAAATACCAGACAGCCAAGTCCTTTGTAAATCGCTGCCCAATGATAATAACCGCACAAAGAAAGCTACGATTCAAGCCAGAGGATCAGCCGGCGATGGAACGAAGACTTCGCACCTATTCATTCAAGAGTCTTCAAAATCCTAAGAAGAGAGCCGCAGCTTGGCTACGCAATCATCCAATGGATTGCAGCGTATGGGCAGCAGAAAGAGCACGCAGTGACGAAGATGAAACGAACAGCAGTGGCGACGAAGGCGGAGAAGATTGCCAGGTGGTTGGCGAAGGGCTATTGCCTGAATGCGAGAAAGAGGCTTTAAGAACATTGTCTCTAGTGGAAGACGAGGTAGCAGAACTAGCCCAAACCAAATCTAATCTTCACGAAGACGAGAGTAGTTCCGACGAAGATGAAAACGAACAAGACGAAGAGCAAACTGTCGGTGCCTTGGAAAGAGCCCTGCAGAAGTGCGTGCCCGATTCATTGCGCCACAGACAAATAGCTCACCTTCTTCACACGCGAAAGCAGCTCGAGAAAGACAAGAAAGAACGAGAGGAATATCGGTACGGGCAAAGAAAAGAAGTCCTAATCTCCAAAGGCATTTCGCCAGAGAGTGCAGACCTCCTCCCGAGAGACGAGCTGGAACCGATGCCTTCACCTCTTAGAGAAGAATTGCTCGCGTATCATCAAGACGTAATGAAGGCGAACAGTGAGTTACGCAGAGAGAAGGCCAGAGAGGCATACGACAATGAATGGGTGACAAGCACCGAAAAAGAGTTGCAAGATTGTGTCATGTGGCTAAACACGTCGATCATCGATGAGCAACACAGGGCCGCCTTGGCAAGCCAGCGAGAACTGCTGTGCGATAAGCTCAAGACACATCTTTCAAATCTGGGCCTGCTTAACTGCGAGGAGGCACTGGAAGAACGGAGGCGTAAGTGCATTTCTCTGGGACTACTCGCCGAGCGTAACAAGAATTTGGTGAGGTCCGTGTACGAACCGCTTCCTCTTTTCGACGACATCGCAGTAACTAGCACAAGTGAGGACGACGAGCGCGATATGTTCATCACTCCAGTTCCCAGGCAGAGCGCGGCAAACACCAGAAAGAAAGTTGCAGTCTCTCCTAGTTGACAAGGAAATCAAACTTCCATACTGAAATACTTAGGTTGAAATTTTAGAGTATGGACACTGAACATGAAGCATCTCAACTTGTCATAAGAAATTTCGATTTGTCTTGATCCATTTTTGTTACAATTTGAGTGTACGAATCAAATCAGTTGCTGTAAAGTAGCGCGAATAAAGCTCGATTAGTGATTGTAGTAGTTGAATCGTAGAGCAATTTGATATGTACAGCGCTGCCTAGTTTAAGATAGTTTGCGGTGATATGAAAGCTTGACGTAGACTAACAAAGAAGTCAAAGGAATAAATGTAAAATGTGTTCAGTTATTTAGTATACTTCACGTCAGGAATGAATGTGTGCACCAGTTGATGGCTTTCTTTGTCCTGTCTTTATATTTCAAAACATGCAGAATAAATGATCTTGTCGTATTGGTCCCTCGACTCGAAAGTTATATGGAGTTATTTCCATAGTTTTTGTTCTTCTTCCACTGCGTTAATCATCCACTACCTTCGTTATTAACTCCTTAATTAGTTACAAGTTGTCTTCTAACAATTATCCTACTTAAACTTTCGCAAGGCGCGGTTCAAGAGAGAGTTTGCCGTTCTGCCCTTTTGGAACTTGTATCTGGGATCCCTCAAAATGGCTGACCAATGGCCATAGCCATGGCAATTTATGCCCGCGCGCAAATACTTGTCTTCGTCTGCAGTAAATAAAAGGATTTTTCTTTTCGGCCTGTGACTAGAATTGCTTTCGACGGGCTGTTGTGGTACTTCGGTATCTTCGCACAAACTTTCGTTCGCTTGTTCTTGATCGGAAGAGGAGCTCGGGCTTTGGGAGAGCCGGAAACAAACTTCTTCTTCCAGTTGTGCCCCCATGTCGCCTTGAAGTTTTTTGAGACACTCGTGGGCCCTTGTGGCAACCTCGCGAGACCTCTGT